>KB672029.1:14199-39165 GCA_000349105.1 Anopheles epiroticus | reverse complement strand
AGTAGGAGTTGGGAAGGAGAGCCTATAGTAGCCTTCTAGGGGCGTCGGATCCAACCCTTTTACAGAACATTTTTACATTTACATGAATGGTTTTACATAAATCAACATAAATCATTCATTAACAATTAAATATAAATACCTCGAAAAATAAACAATTCTTTGGAAAGTAAATTAATCATCAAACATAAAAAATAGCATAAGTAAAAAGAATTTCAATTAGAAAAAGAAAGAGAACCAGAAAAATAATTATTTATAGCATTAATGTTATCGAATTTCATGAGGAAGAATATGACCAGCTTGACTAACGGTCAGTTTAAAACAACAAGTTAGAAGGAGTAGACTGCTGATCCTTAGATTTGGCTTTTTCTCGAGCAGGCACTCGAAACTAATTCTAGCTTTCAGGCTGAAAAACCCTAGGCTGAAAATCTGAAGCTAGTTTTGTGTGTGGTTTTGTATGGAGTGTTTACATGATTTCAGCCGCCAAATGTCAAACTCCATATAAAAAAACTGGCTTAAAACATAAAAGGGGCCAATGGTAGAGTCTTTTTCTACTGTTTCACTAAACATAGCGTAGTTAGATGAAACGCTGGCAACATTGTATTATAAAATCTCATTCTGCCGTCCTAAGTCCATCTCCCTCAGCTATTAAGAAAGCTGCTTCTTTTTCTCAATCTGTTTTTTAAACATGCGACAATTGTAATCACAGGCCACATGTCGTACCTCTAACTTAAGGTTTCTCGAAGCGTTGGCTAACATACAGTTTACACATTTTAGGTTAGACGATGTACACTTCGATGTCTTGTGCTCTCCACTGCACTTTGAGCAAGCGTTCTCATTTTTGCAGTCTGTGCTCTTATGGTTAAATTGAACAAATTTAAAGTAATGCGTTACATGTACGTATTTGAAATCCTTCATTATTTTTTTTTCTAAAAGTACCAAACGTTCATCCTTATTTTCTTATCAATATCCTAGACCGCGTTATATTTTTGGTAATTGTATATTATATTTTTGAAAATAGCAACGACTTTAACCTGTTCAACCAGGGAATTCCCTCATTCTGGAATTTCGAAAGGTCTACCAATTCTGAGTACTTTACGCTCATTCCAATAACTTTTATACGTGGTTGTTCATTCCAATAATAGTATACATTATACGTCGCATATCGCTCACTTAAAATGTTTTCTACATCTTTTCTGATTTCATCACATTTAGCCTGAGCAGCCTTTGCCATTACAGAACTCAGACAACTGCTGCTCCCTTTGATCCAACTTAGCGCGAAGCTCGGTTCTTGTCGTTTCACAAGAATGATCATCTTTTTGTATAATAATCAGAATTTTGCTTTTTCTTATTTATTTTTAAAATGTTGGGCTTGCTGTTTTCAAGAAATCCTTTTTATATTATCAATTTTATTTATCATAGTTTGAACATGAATGTAAGCACTATTCGTCCTTTTCCTTTTTCTCGTAACTACTTTGGTTAAGTTTTTTTGCCTCTTTGTTGTTTCTAACGCGAATAAGATTTTTTCCGTCTCTTAGGAGAGTGGTTTGTAATGGAAAAGTCCCTATCGCTATTTCTGTTGTTTTCGCAACTATGCAGGTTGTAGTTGGCTAGGCTCTTTCCGAGGTTATTACTTTCCACGACTATGAGCACTTCTTCCGATTTATATTCCTCCTCAAAGCACATTTTTTACGTTAACCTCTTACATACCACTTATTTACCGTTCTGACTGAAGTTTCTTTTCGGAGTCTGGAGTTCGGAGACCAAGGGTATGATGCGCTATACAAAATTACAAAAATCAAACCGTACAATAAGGACATTTATTTGTTGATTTATTTAAAAGATGTATTTTTTGAAAAATATCTGTTAATGGGCAGCTGGTTTAATAATTTATTTCTTCTTCCCCGCAAGGGATTCAATCGTGATACTGATGGAAGACATTACGATCGGCCACTACGAGGTGGACACCAACGGGCAGATCGCCGAGCTTGATCGAGTGAAGCTTTCCGGGAAGGTGTCCGGCTCGAAGAGTGCTATCACGTGGGTGGCCGGTTGCGCACTGGCCATTTTAACCGGCGACCTATCCGTCCGCATCTGGGACATCGAAACAAACGACAACTACGTGCTGTCGATGGAGCTAACAACGACGTCTGGTGAACGGCAGGCGGGTAGCGGGACCCCCGCGGTGCTGGAGGTATTCACTTGCGTCGCGTACTGTACCGACACGCAGACGCTCAGTGCCGGTACGAGTCAGGGCAATCTGTACACGTGGCGACGAGCTGGTGGTTCGTACGCGCGGTCCTACACCAACTCCGAGATGCAGTGGCAATTGACGAACGTTACACCGGTCCGGGGTACCATCAAGAGTCTGGTTTGGGGAACGACCGAAGCAAACCGCCCGTGCATGATGGTTAACTGCCTGTCCAGCGTGTTCATCCTCAAAGAGCAATCGCTACTCTCCGCCCATGCTCGGCAGGTGTGGGCTACGCAGAAAAAATCTAACGAGCTGCTGATCCGGCACGCGTCTGGTCGCGAGGTGATGCTACACACCGACATCTCGATCATACATCTCGCGCTGAACGAGCTGCATCTGGTGGTAACTAACGGGCGCACGGTAGCGGTCTATCGGATCGATCAGGCCGGTTCAATGCGCGGTACGGGAATGGCGAATGGGGAGTCGGATGGGAACGTGCTGGCCGTATCCTTCGTCGATAGCTTTGCCATAGAGTGTGTGGCGGTATATCTGTACGAGCAGAGTATCGTTGCACTCTGCTCGGAACAGGTTAAGATTTACTCGCTGAGCGGCATCATACTGCAGGAGATAGTGTTCAACGGGAATGAAGGTGAGTACGTTTTATGCGATTGCAAAATAGATTCGATCAGATGCAGATGCTTGATGTTTACAGTGACTCAAGAGTCGTGCTTTTTTGTTCGCTTGTTAAAACAGATGTGGAATCAGTCAGAATTGTATGGAGTTCCTGAAATCACATATGGGGTCAGCGTATAGAATATTTACAACTTAGTGGCACAATATGTAATGTTACTACATTTTCAAATCATTGTGTACAGAGAATCCTGGATTAGAAAGAACTTTTGAATTGAAATAGCGTATCCTGCGTAAAGAAGCTCTCCACAAAAGTAATATTTCCATTTGTTTTTTAAATAATATTAAGACATATCGAGCATTTGAACCAATTTCATTATACAATGGACCTTCACATAACGAGTTTTATCCGAAGCAAAAAACTTTTTGGTTATGCAAAAAACTCGTTATGCCTGAGACTTCTTTCCATATAAAGTATATAAAAAATTAAATAATTGTTTCCACGACTCAACCGTGATAGTATAAAGTTTGTGTAATTGTATTTTCCTTATAAAAAAAAGAAAAAATCTTGTTTTTTAATAATCTATCATTTCACTCCTATTGATATTTTAGATTTTACTTCGCCATGCTTTACAACAAAACTTAAAATAAATTACCGATATTGACTGCACGAATGATAGTATGCAAATGAGGCAATGTTACCCTCGAATCAAACACACACACTTCAAGAACGAGTTCGACATAAAATGAACTGAAATGTATCAGGAATAAAATTTTGATCGTAGTGTAAACTTTCACGAGTTACAAAGGGTATTTTTTGAAAATTTTGAATGGGTCGTAATGCGTAAACTTTGTAACTCTTTATGAAAGGATCCACTGTACATTATTTTTATTGAATGCTCGTCAAATTTTTGAACAACTTCCAATCGTTCACATTCGGGTGTGACTAGCTTGTTGTTCTAGGTAAAAAAAGTCAAAAATAATTCGTGTCTTATCCTCAATAGACCTCGAGAAAGCTTAAGTGATATGAAAATTGAAAATTATGAAATATTTTACGTTACATAAAAACATCATAATTCATCATTAAAACTTCATCAATAATACAATCTTATGACAAGATAGGGTGTTACGAGATTTTTTCCTAAATATAACCATATTATAAACATTATGAGTTTTTGTTACAGAGGGTTAAAAAACTAAAACGGGGGCTTATATATTCTGTAATCCAGGCCTCTCTAATATTTACTCGGGTCCGCGTGTTATCTTATGTTTCCTCTTTATGTGGTGGATTTTCAAATCCAAGTTTCTTCGCATTAAATTTTTAAGTACTGTGAAACATGGAGTAGGATGAAAACAAAAACAACATTTTAGTGAGATCTGAAAGCCGGGATGAGCGATGGTAAGAAAAACCAATGAAACGAGATTTGTTTTGTGTGCCATTAACAAAATTAATATTTGTTAAGAAAACTTTGAGAAAATCTTTTTTCTCCGAGGTTTATAGATCATCCCTAGAATTCTGATCAAAGATATTAAATTTTAAAACAAAGTTTTAGTATACAAACAAAACTACAACATAATCTATTATGTCTTATTGCAGGAAAACCAATTGGTGTGGATCTGGTCGGTCCGTACCTAACCGTGTTCACACTGCACGGGTATATCAGGTTGTACGACGTATCCCGGCACGACATACGGCTGCTTCAACCACCGAAAAATGCGTACGATCTGTTTGAGAAGTTTGGCGAAATCATTATGGCTCGCACGAACGCCAGCGGGACGTACGTAGCGATAACAATAGCAAACGAGCAGCTACTGCCGGACGGCAAGCTGTATCTATGGAACCTGGAAAGCAACGTGTTAACGGCACGTGAATTCCACGCCCACGAGCCGAACGGTGGCCGAGGTCGTTGGCTGAAGGATGGAGGCGAACGGGCGACTGGTGCTAGCGCCGGTAGCTCGCACACCTGTCTACCAGTTAGCTTTTTCTGGGACGCGGAGGACGCCCGACTGCTCGCATGCGAAACGAAACCCCTGCCAAGAATGCAGCAGCAACAGCAGCAGACACGTGCACTGCAACCGGAATCCCAGATACTCGTGCTGTTTGTTGATGGACAGAAGTCGGAACTGGCGGAGCTGGAGGTGATGGAACCGAACTGTGGCACTGCCGGTCCGGGAGAGCAACTAGAGCTGATAGGGATGTGCGTACCGCACCTGATAGTGCTGCGGAGAAACGAAATTGCCCGCCTGTCGTTGCGTGACTTCAAGGGGCTCGATACGTGCGATCTCGCCACGCGGGAAATGGTGCTCAACTTTAGCCTAAACGTGGCACAGGAAAATATGGATCAAGCGTTCAGCTGTATCCGGTCGCTGCGCTCGGACACGGTGTGGGCAAATCTGGCCCGGCTGTGCGTGCAGACGGGCCGGCTCGATGTGGCGAAGGTTTGTCTCGGCCATCTGAGGTGTGCCCGGTCGGTGCGTGCCCTGCGCCGTGCGACGGAAGATCCGACGCTTGAGCCGGAAGCGCGGGTGGCCGTGCTTGCGATCGAGCTCGGCATGATGGAGGAGGCGGAAGCGTTGTACAAGCGGTGCGGTCGGTACGATCTGCTGAACAAGTTGTACCAGGCGTCGGGCCGGTTTGAGGAGGCGCTCGAAGTGGCGGAGCACTTCGACCGGGTGCACCTGCGCAACACGTACCACCGGTACGCTGAATGGCTGAAGGAATGCGGCAAGACGCAGAAAGCGATCCAGTACTACGAGCGGACGACAAGCCTGATGCACAACATCAGCCAGCTGCTGATGGACGATCCGGCCGCATTGAAGCAGTACATGCAAGCGACAACCGATCCGGAGCTGTTGCGCTGGTGGGCCCAGTACGTGGAAAGCAGCGGAGACATGGAGGGCGCGTTCAAGATCTACCAGCGGTCGGGCGACTGGTTCTCGCAGGTGCGCATCCTCTGCTTCATCGGGCAGGTGGGAAGGGCGGATGAGATCGCGCGGGCTAGTGGCGACCGGGCCGCATGCTACCATTTGGGCCGGTATTACGAGAACAGTGGCAAGCTGCAGGAAGCGATACAGTTCTACACCCGGGCGCAAACGTATGGTAATGCGGTGCGCATATGCAAGGAGAACGATCTGCCGGACGATCTCTGGACGGTGGCGTGCACGGCCAGAGCACGGGATAAAGCGTCCGCGGCCGCCTACTTCGAGGAGTCGGGCGACTATCGGCGAGCGGTGGAGCTGTACCACCGAGCCGGAATGCTGCACAAGGCGGTGGAGATGGCGTTCCGGTCGCAGCAGCCTGAATCACTGCAGGTGATTGCTTCCGAGCTAGACAAGTCGTCCGATCCGGATCTGGTGGCACGTTGTGCCGACTTTTTCGTGGGTATCGAGCAGCCGTACAAAGCGGTACTGCTGCTTGCTAACGCGCGCCAGCTGGCCCGAGCACTGACCGTGTGTGCCGAAAACCGGGTCCCGGTGACGGAAACGCTGGCCGAACTTCTCACCCCCGAAAAGGGGGATCTCGGGGAGGGCGAGCGCGTAGCATTGCTGCTTCGCCTTGGTGACATTCTGCAGGAGCAGGGCGACTATCACGCGGCAACGAAGAAGTTCACCCAGGCGGGCGATCGGGTACGAGCGATGAAGAGTTTGCTCAAGTCCGGCGACACCGAAAAGATCGTATTCTTCACGGTCGTGTCGCGACAGAAGGACGTGTACGTAATGGCGGCCAACTATCTCCAGGCGCTTAACTGGCAGAACGATGCAAAGATACTGAAACAAATCGTCGACTTCTACACGAAAGGGCAGGCGTACAGTCAGCTCGCCAACTTTTATGCCAACTGTGCGCAGGCGGAGATCGATGAGTTCCGGGACTACGCCAAGGCGCTGAACGCTCTGCAGGAAGCGGATAAGAGCTTGTACCGTGCGGCACGCAGCGCAAGTGGTGCTCAGCCGGAGCCGGCTGTCAGTGCGCTGCATAAGGCGATAGCCGAGGTGAAATGGGTGATTGAGCTGCAGAACGCAACGGAACGGCGAGAGTACAGCAACGTGATCAAAAAGATCACGGCGCGGCGCAAGGAGTGGGGGGATACAGATCCGCCGGTGCGCGTCTGGGATGTGCTGGCCTTGCTGGTGGAGTGTTTGGTCGCGACCGGCCAGCACTCGGAGGCACTGTACTACTTGCGGGAGCTGGCCCAGCGCAAACCGGACTGGTACCATCAGGAGTTGTTGGACAAGACCGTGCTGGATAGGCTGGAGGCGGAGACGGGTGTCAATCTCGAACCGTACGTGAACGTCACGAAAGTTAAGCGGCCAATGACGGCCACCATTTCCACGATGAGCGATGACGAAGAGATTCAGGAGGTGTTTGAGTAGGAAATGTACGCCCGTCTAGGAACTGTACCTTCCATACGTTTCCGTCCAAGACACTCAAGTTGTTTAGATTGATAAAAAGTCGTATGAATTTTAATTTATTTGAAATGGGAGAATAGACTAGCAAAATACTTCATCGATATGTATGTTGACTGATATTTAAGTGAGTAGCATTCTGTGTGTTAGTAACTTCACAAATAAATGAAACAAAAGCAGCATCTATCGAGCAAATGGCAATTCCATTCTAATTACCAGAACGTTTGCTGGGAGTTGTTGAAGGGTACCTAATGTATTCGATATTTTAATTAAAGTTTCGAGCTGCGGCGAATATTTCGTTTCAACTTTACTCTTTTGTCTCACCACGTATGTATATCCAACATCGTCATCGTCATCTTCCCGTAAGCCTACTGGTTACGGTAGGCTATGTGCATTCCTATTTTGTATTTCTCTTCCTCGTGTTCAAGAAGGTAGAAAAAAGCGTTTGTGGTATGTACAAAACCTGTTGAGTGTCAAAGTGTCCGGTGTCCTAATGGAAGACTCGTACGTACATAAGGATATGGGTTTCTAAGATTCATCCCCGTATTGCCCGCAGCGGGACACGTTGAGAGAAACGGACGCGCGATGGTGCACGTTGTTGAAAATAACCAACAAATCCTTCGTATCAGGGACACGCGCAAATAGAACCAGGGAAAGAGACAGTGAGAGATAGAGTGTATGAGAGAGATAGCGATGTGCATCCGACAGCACAGCTCAGAGGCACGGGATGGAAGTCGTCCAGGCGCCAAACCATCACAAACACTGCTCATAACACGTACACCGGTCGTTTCGTTTGATGTGTGATAATTAAATTTAAACAGTTGTTACTTGTCGAGAATTAACATCTCGAGTGGCTGTGGGTGATCGTAGGTGTGGTGCCCATGGTACCCTGAACCGTTTTCTGTGTGGGTGAGGTTTGCAAAACTTACGGGATTGAGATTTTGGATTTGTAGAAAGGGTAGATGTGGAGACATCTTGCCCAGGGGGCGTCCTGTCAACTTGAGCGGCTGCCTTGGTGAACCGGTACCAGCTCTCGATGGTGTGTAGGAGCATGGGAGAACATGGACATGCTAAGTAGTTAAAATTATGGTTTTATTTATGCGTAACTTTATAAATGATTTGTTTTAGTGCTTTGATAGTTTAGTAATGATTTTAAATTATAAGGTCCTTTGGAAATCGGTTTTGGAAATTTGACTCATAAATTGTCACATGAAAAATAATTTAAATTTTAGGAAATGTTTAAACATAACGAAAACAGTCAACTATGTTGATATTCGAATGCATTGAAATTGATAAAAAACGTACTAAACATATTTTTTACAAACACACATTATATGATTCTGGTAGTATTTTTGCTGAATTCAGGTCAGATGCAACTTACACGGATTACGCGTTCCACAGAAAACTGCGTAACTCTGATCTGACAAATGACATGTTTGTGTATCGATTTTGCGTTTTGAAATTGGTTTATCCTATCTCTTAGGATGAATTAATATGTTCGTTAAAATAATGCCTGCTTTAAATATGAATTGATATCGCACCACAATCTGGTAAAGTGCTATTGGAAAGAATAGCCATTGTACATTTTATTGATTGAAGAAAGTAATATGGAATGTTTTTTTTTTGTTTTTTTTTGTTTTTTTATTCACATGAAAAAAATCACAATTTTATGTATAAATACCTCAAAACTCAGCAATACGGCCTGGCCGTTATTACGGAAATAATAAAACCTCAAACTCGAAAATTTTCTGTCAAAATTTAAATCATTATGCTTAGCAATACGCCCTTGCCGTTACTACAGAAATTTAAAAAAAATATCGTTATGCTGTCATAAAAAAAATTACATTACATTACTCCCATTCTTGAGAAAAAATCCGTTACTCATTTTCAGGCCGTATGAGTTTATTTGAAGCGAGAAGTTAGGCTAATATAAAGGGTACTAATATTGCTCCGACTTCCCGTGTCTTTGTAAGGGTAGCATGACTAACTTTGTAAGCTAAGTTCACGAAGGGTTTCGCAAATCCCGAAATCTGGTACTGCTCCTAACAAAATTGTACTTTTAATGATCTGATTAACACCTGGTTAGCCATGCTTTTCGCAGGTCTACAATACCTGGTGTAATGTAAGAAACGATTGTACTACGTCAGTTGCACGGTTGAGTTGCGGTATTTTTGTCGGGCGCAGCCGGGCGATATCTCCTTTCACGTACAGTTGGGGGTTGTCTTTCGAGGAGTTTTTGATGTTGTTTGTTTAATCTTTTGCAAGAGGCTGCTTTATCCGGTCCTACTGGAAGGAACGGTGCGTGTCTTAGGCAGCGTCATACTCCGGCACAGCGACTGGTTCGTTCGGGGTTTACGCTCCACCCAAACACACCTGTTTGGACGACCACTATCGTCTAAGGTGTACACGACTAATCCTGCCTAAACGTGACCGCCCGTTTCCCTTTTACGGCATTTGCCGCTCAACGGCCGGCAACCTGTGTCTCTGGTTGGCACACATGGTGCTGAGCCTCCTTTTTGTGTCCTGTTTTATCGAACCTCGCACCCCAAGCGCCTTCTGGCCTGTCCACAAACACACAAAAAGTGACATGCAGTAAACTTCTGCTTTGATGGAGTGCCTTTGGCGCGGTGGTGGGTGTACACCACCAACATCAAACAAAGGTGACCAGAATGATGATCCTCCCTCCCTTATGAACAACTCAATGGGCCGCTTTACTAAGATGTTCTTGTCCTGCAGATGCTCCGGTGACAAATCGGATAGCGGGCCGAGTGAAAGCGGAAAATCTGTTTTTATTTGACTAACAGCTTGAAGTTTGCTTGTGTGCCTCCGTTTGCGTCTTATGGATGTGAGTTTGTGTTTTTTTTTATTGCTTTTGCTGTGAGCTTCACTAAACATTAGTACATCGTCACTGGAGGAAAACTATCTCCGCCCTGCTCTACCTGCTGCTATTGAAGACATGCAGAAATCGTAGGGAGTGGGTAGTTAGCGGATTGTTATGCGGTGAGTTGCGTCAGATGCTCATGTTCTCAGCATATCTGGCGGGGTTTCGCTTGATGAGTAGTCCGGTGATTGTTGTGGCTAAGCAAAGGTGCCTTTTTATACGGATATGGTCGGCTCAAGTTTTCGAAAGGAGGTTGCGGTTGTTGCAGGCAACTTTTTAAGCACTCCGAAGCGAAGCACCGTAGGCTGCCATTATTTGCGTGTGTTTAGCCAACCTTTGAATAGGGTTAGGGGAAGTATGTTTTGTTTTACACCTAGCACCGGATGCATGTTTCCCAGGAGTAGGCTTACAGTTCCTGCAAACAAACAAATCCTCCCACACACGCACAAACCATACACATGTGCACACGAAGCGAAACGGCGTAGAAGTTATAGCAAGTCGTTTTGCGGTAGAAGCGTAGAAGACTACGGTGGACTCTAATTTACATCGGACAGAAATTAACCAAACTCTCTCCTTCTAGTACATTTGACTCTCCACCTACCGCAGCTCTATCGATATACCGGAGACAAGCGGGAGCAGGAACGGGTTCCGTTTGATGAAACCAACACTCATAATCGTCGGCCATTCGGTAAGGCAAATAATCCGGCAAGCCAGTGGTCCTAATGATCGTTCCGTGTGCTCTGCCTTGAATGCCGATAGCAAGAGACACAAGAAAATGAAGTGCAATGGAGTACGTTCGGGCACTAGATATGTATATAGTGTGTAGTGTCGATGCACAGTGGTGCCAGTGGTGGACATTGGACATAGTATAAATGTTAATGAAAAATCGATTCGTGTTCAGTTTACTGTAACTGATAATCTAGATAGAAGAAAATTTAAAAGTTTTATAAAGATTTTCCTGACATAGGTGCCTCACATGTAATAAAACGAGATTCTTCCTTAAACCAACAATTTCCATTTAAGTACAGATATTTCAATGTGTAAAGAAGACATTCGCCTAAGGTTTCAAGTATTTTCATGAACAACCATTGCCATTAAGAGCAAAGTGTTCAGGAAAAAAAATCAGGAATGAAAAACTCGATTTATAAAAAGGTACATAAATCAAAAACAGAAAAAAGGACACACAACATAGCATTGGTAAGGTGCATGCAACTAGACATCTAAAGTACACGAGGGGCCGCTACCGGTTCGTGAGTGATAATGATCTTATCCTTTGATTTCCCTTCCCCATATTCCTTTCTATCTCTTACCTGATATTTTCTTCGTTTGTTATACTTTTCTTGTTATTATTTTTTCGACTTGTTCAAACATCAGCCATCGTTCACCACAAAAACAAAAACAAATCATCTACATGAAATAGTAGCCAGCAAGACTAGCAAAAATATTTTTTTAGCAGTTAGCATCAACATTATTTATTCTCAACTGAGCTTGTCTGAGAAAATGCAAAATACAAGGAGGTAATACCTTAAGTACACTATACGGAGTATACGGAGAACAATACAGCAGCTGAAGAGGCAACGTTGGAATTTTTAAAAAAAATCAATTTACTGGAGAGTTTTGATAGGCAATCAAGACTGGACTGTTGGAACAATCTTTTGGTAAATACGCCAAAAAACTCTCATGTAGCGTTTGTAGTTTAATTTATTCGCTCAATGTAGATAATAGAATAAAAAATTAGCTACCTGGATAGCGCTAGTAACTGATTATTCATGTGTTGTTTTACCGGATGAGCGAATCGTAGCGCATCAAACGAATTTCTCATTGGTAATGGAAAAAATGAAAAGTTACCTGTACATTACCGCTCTTCATCTTGAGTTTAGTAAATTGTTGGCAAACGCTGAAGGTTTATTTGTTTTATACAATCTAAAACAATCTTGTACATGGCCTTTACAATTCTTTTTTATAAAGGCTTCTCATCGACGAATAAACGGGTCTTCAAAAAATTCTACCATTACGTGTGTTCTCTCATACTAGTTACTCTGTTCTAACCTCTCATTTGCCATTTTCGTTTTATTTTTAATCCACCTAAAGCAACCAAAAATCATAACTTTGGCGGTATGTTTAGAGATGTAATCCAACTTTACTTTCTTTGTAAGGTTAGTGGTTAAATTTGAAGCAAGATCTTCTTTAGTGGCACAACAATCCTGTCCCTACAAGGTTCCTACAGGCCTACCATAACAATAATGTGCTTTTGCTTTTTCGATTACTTAGTGTAACCATGGCAGGATAGTCAATCCTGTGTATGGGGTTAGAAGTCCGAACGGGATTTGAAACAACTTCGGGCCTGATATGATAGACTTACGCCTCTTGAACTCTTGATCAAGAACTCGAAATGCAGTTCTAGTTTTATTTTTCTTTCAAGCTTGTCCATTCTATCATGAGTTTTTGTGAGAAAACTTGTTAAATACATACTTAAGTGTATCAAAAGCTAGTCGCATTTTTAGTATCAGTCTCCTTATCGTTCACTATTTACAGAACACTATTAGTTTCTTTCCCGTTCTTGGTTTGAGTATTCCAGAATTCATTAAATCAATTAAAAGTTTTATTATTCTCAAAACAAGAATAAAAATGGGTGGTTAGGTGGACTAATTGATAAGGGCGTATGCCTATCATATGATCATGCCCGACTTTGTATCGAATCCCATTGATTGACTGTTCTGCTATGTTTACACTAAGTCGGAGCCTCCCGTATTCAGGATTAACAATCTTGCTACGCATGGGTATACTCAGTTACAGAAAAAGCTCTCTTCTGTTTCTTTTTCAACCTGGTACTAGAGAGAGCCATCCGCGACTTGGATGTGGAGACATTGGAAACTACAAGTCAACATAGAGATTTAGATGACGTTTAGATGACATAGACATCATTGTTCTATGGCTCTCTTACGTGGCGGAAGGTTACCAAAGGATCGTGCAGGCAGCAGAAGACCTCGGGTTGCAAATTAACGAGATGAAGGCCAAACTGATAGTGGCATCACTATCTCGGGTCAAAAGTCAGCACCGAAAGCAGCATAGAAGTCGAGCTGCGCACACGGATACTGGCGGCCAGCCGGTCTTTCTATAGCCTGAGGAAGCATTTCACCTCACAAAACCTGTCGCGACGGACGAAGCTGGGACTATATCGCACCTATATAGTTCCAGTACTCACGTATGCCTCAGAGACATGGACTATGTCCAAATCTGACAAAACCCTCTTAGCCGCGTTCATAGCATATAGCATAAACATAGCAGGATAGTTAGTCCTACGCATGGTGAGATATTCCGTAACAGATCAACTCTCGGAACCCATCCTTGTCTAGTTATTCGATCACCTCTTCGAACAGAGCAGTCTCTGAGAACACTGAGAAAAGTTTCTACGTTTTTATTTAGAACTTATAGAAAGAATCAAAATACCTACCTAATGAGTAAGCATAGGTTGGTTATGTGATCACTCTTCACACTTTCATCAATAGGATTTACCCACTGGGTTCTGCCATACATGTTAATTTTTTTTTTTAAATTTACATTCTCAATATTTACTACCACAACTTGGAGCAAGATAAAAAGTGTGCACACACTTTTTAATTTTCATATTGAGAAAAAATGGGTTGACTAACAGATATTTGGTATTTTTCTTTTGTTCAGATATTCACTACCTAATATTGAATTGCTTTTTTGTCTATTAAATGTCCTTCCATGATGTCTCATGTTTTAACGACTGGTGTAGATATTTAAAATGTATTTTTATTTGCACAAACATTTGCACATAAGGTAGTTCGTCTAGTCTAGTGGTGTTGAGTAAATCTAGTCGAAAGGCTCCCTTCTGATCTGATTTGCTCACTCACTCGACTCGGCACGGGGTCTGAATCGGATGGTAGAGCTCAGGAGTCGTTGATCGTAGAGTTAAGAGACGGTTCCGGATCCGCAACCGCATTTCCGCACCCTAGTATGTTACTTAAATGTTGTATTAGTTGGGTAAGCTGTTCTTATAATCCTTTATGTACTTCGTTTGTTCTGCCACAGAACCATAGTGGGGCAGCGGCCGTAGTGTGAGTGCGTCTCCTGGAGCGAAATCAAATTTTGCCTTACTAGCCACACGGCAGCATCTTGCTTTTGCGTGTTCCGGACGCAGACGGTGCGGCAGCAGACGTTGGGCGGGGAACAGGCATTGGTACATCCCTTCTACCTCGAGGTAATAATACTCTACGCACATGAGTAGCTACACCGGTAGATGGTTGTTTTATATTTTCTCGGAAAAAGTAATTTCTATTACGACTTAATGAACACTGCCTGCCTTGATACTTCTCTCTCTTTCTCCCTCTCTTTATCTTTCTCTCTCTCTCTCTCTCTCTCTCTCTCTCTTTTCTCTATGGGTAAGGTTTTTGATTTAGTCTGCATCGTTTTTTCATTCAGTCCATTTCTTTTCGTACATGTGGTAGTTTCGGCAGCGGGGCAAACCATTGCCTTCAGGTGGAATTCCATGCTGCCGCTGCTAATGCACATATGCCCTTTTGAGGAGGTATTTGACATTTCGGGGATTCGCACTAGTTTCCGAAGATTTGTCTTAAGCGGCTTATCAAAACTGGGGTGAAGGGTAACCGATGTTATGCATTGCTTTGGTGCAGGATTTTCTCCCGCCTCCTCCCGCTCTAGCTCACTCCTTTTGGAAATCCTTTGGCAGCAAGAAAACGCGAGGTTAATTGGCGGTATTATTGCTTCTGAGGGTAAGTGCACACCGGGCACACGGGATCGGAGTTTGAAGCGTGTCATCGGAGTTTGAAGCGTGGTCTGAAATGTTCTGATGCAACCGACAACCGATCAAAATTTTCCCGGGGCAGCTCAAGCTCGGATCGAGTTTTGCCCTGGCTTTCCGTCGTGAACGGTTTCATATCGAAGGAGGATTTGATACTGGGGTTTTCGTGGCCCGAAATTGACTGACCCAGCGGACCGGCCAAAGAGCCGCACTAGGCATAAAAAAGGAAAGGAAAGCTGGATAAAGTTGAGCCAAATAAGCATTGCACAGCGTAAAACTTGTTTCCCTTCACCCTTCCGGGAGCTCTCGACAATACTGTTGGCAAACGCAATTCGATACCGAAGCATCCTTGAGAGTGCTCCCGTTCGCATCAATACTCAATCGAGTGGATAGCCATCGTGAACCTGGTTAGGATACTCCCACTACCGCTCGCCCTCCCTGAGAAAAGTTGATCTCACGGATGGTGGTGGCGGTTTGGTTTTGGTCCAAAAATTGGCAGAAAGATTGGACTCATTCAAATTTGGTTGTGATTGGTTTCATGAAGCGAGAGGGGGAAGTCGAGTGGCAATGAGTGTCAATCAGAGAGAAGGCAATGCAACTGCCGTGGGCTGGGGAAAAACTTTTTCCACCCTTGCTCGATCGATGAGGCTCTCGGCTCCCACGCGTACTCTCGGTAACAGAAGAAAAAAACGCTGGCTGCGCTGGAACTATTTATAAGGCCAGAAGCAGTGTCCAGAGAAGCTGCAGCAAGGAGTGCAAAGTGGGAAAAGGGAGCGGCATCGCACAAATTAGAGAGAAAAAGTAACCCATAAGCTGTTGCGGGTGGGAAAAGCGGCTGTAGTTATACCAAAATCCGAATCCGAAGCATTAAGCGCACGGGAAAGGAGCAAACTTGTTTTCCGAACGGTGAGTTGCTGCAGTGTGGGAACGGAATCAGCATGGAGTGACGGGACTGTGGATGTTGTTATTTTTCTGTGTGTGTGTGTGTGTGTGTGTGTGTGTATGTTTTCATCTAACTCTTTCTCTCTCTGATCAAACTACTTCAACTTCTTTTGTGCCGGGCCTGCACGCAAAGCAAATAATGGACTGTACACTGTGGTGGTGAAAGATTTTGCGCAAAGTTTTCGCTTCCCCCCTTTCTTTGCCCCCTCCAAGCACTGAATCTTCCGACAGGAGGTAGAGGAAACGCATCGTGTAACGGTCGAGTTGTGTGGATGAGTTTAGATGACGGGTGGAATTTTTGCCTGTTTAAAGATGCAGAAAGTCTGCGGGCAGCGGGCAAGGTGTTCGAATCGGTGTAATTGCACGATTGGAGTGTGATTGGGGTTTTTCTGGTGTATGATAATTTCCTGCAATCAAATGGGTGTACAGCACTTTCGATGTGAAAAAGAGAGCAAAGAGAAGTGAAATAGCCACTTTCACACGAGATTCAGTGGATGAAGGGAAGGAAAGGAGGTAATTCTGGTAGGATTAACCAGATGGGAGAGTAAGTGTGTGTGTATTGTTTGTAATGTACATCATAGAAAACATTGGCGTTTTGCGTTAGGTTTGTGCTACAATCATTGATTCAGTGTGTCTCAACCAACGTTACTGTCGTTCATGTGACAAGAGAAGCAAATCAGGAATCTTTCAAGAATACTCATATATATTATATATTCAACAGAAGCTTGAATTGGATATTTCCAACTCCTTCAATCCAGATCGAGATCATTATTTTGATCAATATGGTTGAGCAAAGCCGCTTGTGCAAATCTTGTCTTGTAATTATGTTTTGACTTAAGCAAAACAGCCTGGCCGTTACTCTTTAAATAAAAAATATATGGTTTGACTTGTGGCGTAATAAGTTGCTAGTGTGCCATTTTAAGCATTTTATTATTATACCCAGTTAAATCCATTGCATAACATTTTAATGTGCTGATAATTCCATTTAACACGTAATGTCATACTTAATAATAAGTCAACAACGGTTACAAACGCCAACTTTTTAACAAAAATTTGATTAAATGTTGAGTTGTTAGGCTCGACATTATTTCAATCCCTGTTCGAACTATTGCCGTATTCCGTATTTGTTTTCGTATGAAATTTATCTATGTAAATAAAAAGGATATTTCTGGTACTGCTCTCGATAAATTTTTCCTTCACTCTACGTTGCGGCAAATACTGTCTTATATTGGTAATTTTAAGGAAATTTACAAATCATTTGCTTATTCACTCTATAATATTATAAAAAACATAAAATACTTGTATTATCAATAAATTAGAAATATATAATTAATTCTACTCCTAGTACATAATTAAAAATCGTGTAGGGTAGCACAACAACCCTTGCAGGGTCAAGGCCAAACAGAGCTTTAATGTGCTTTGGATTTTTCTGTGACTAAGTGTGTTCATAACAGGAACAGGAGGAGCTTATGGCGGGCGGTAGCAGTCTGATATGTAACATAATACATCGAAATATTGCTAGGCTGCACACATTTTTTGAAATATTTTTTAAAACTATTTTTAACAAATTTGGCTATTTTTGAAAACATAAAAAAGTTGAACAAAATCTTCAAATTGAATTAAAGATGTGTTCGAAATTTTCAAATTCTTTTTCATAATATGAACCATGATTTTTTTTCTTTGCAAAATCGGCACACGCTAGAACAATATTTCAATATGGCTGACCAAATATTTCAGGCAGCTTTGATAATAAGGCCAATAATAATGAGTTTGTGTTGATATAGACTAAAGGATCTCATGAAAATAAACACGACGACACTAACTGTCAAAATCGTTGATACATGTAAACAAATGTACAATCAGTGGTTATGTTGCTGTTCCTGTGGAAAGGAAAATTTAAAATATTGGTTTTCGTTAATTTTCTGCAGATTTGGGTAGGTATTGAAACAAGTAAAGTGCGCAACACGAAATGATTATTTTTATTACAAAACGTCACATTAAATTTTTTAAACAATTTATAACGGTGAAACATGTCAAAACGGGTAAAGTCAGAAAGGAATGCAATATTACATTGGTCAATAAACACTTTTAAGCGAAGAGTCAACCCAAAAAGTCACCTGGAAATTTATTTACTGGGTTAAGATGAGTGTTTAACAGAAGTGCTGGTACAAACAATCTTAGGAATATCGTTATAAGCTTAACTCAGTCTGGATGGTCTTAACATTTGTAAATAAAGAGTGCTTGATCTTAAAGAACAAAGATGGTTCCAAGATGAGGAAAGTAAAGAAAAGCAAGTTTTAAGACAAACCGTCTTGAACTGGGTTTATGGTGAAGTTTCAAGGTGATCTTAACAACGCTTTGCAGTGTGTATTTCACTTGATATACATTTTAGACTTAAGGTTCTGTCCGTTAGAAATCTGAAGAACGTATTTTTAGTACATGAAAATATAAAAACTTCTTGCACTATGTAAAATTATAACAAAATTCTTTGTATTTAGCTCACCCATGATATATCTTTAGAATAGAAAATAGAAATAATGTATGAAAATCAGTGAACACTAACTAACTATTCAAACGAACATAGCTACACAACAATTTGATTACTTTCAATGTCCAAATTTCACCTCATCTCTGGTCAAAATTCAACACCAAAAACAGCATTGAAGTCGAGTTGCATATACTGGATGGTAAAGGCCCGCCGGCCATTCCCTTTTAGGCCGTTCACATGGACAGAGGAGGTGCGGTGTACCTAAGCTGAGGCTTAAGGGTGACGTAGAGGCATTCGCTATCAAGGCCGGGATAATAGACCAAAATCGCAAAAAGGTTGTGGCACCCGATAAGTAATTGAGTAAGTACGTCCGACATTCTTGCGAGTATTCTCGATAACAAAAGGCAGAATTGTGGACTATGTTAATGATTTTGTTCAAATACATACATTTAATATTATTTCAATCACCTTTGACCAACCATCACAACAGCACGTTGTGTCATAAAATTGACAGCTCACTGTGCTCCAGAAATTTTATTCCACATGTGAACTTTTCGAGTCCTTTATCATTTTTGGTTTTCATTGCGGGTAATAATAAATTTTTTATTCCATTTTATATGTCCAGCGTTGATTGTTTTTTTTTTCTGTTTTGTAATTTGTTAATTGTTATACTTTAAAAAAAGAAACTTATGTTATACTTTAAAAAAGAATGAAAGAAATGCTGGTGAAAACATGACATGTGCATTTAATAATATTGGATATACTGTATTGAGGCTAATTTCTAGCATTTTATCTGATAAATGTGATTTTCAATAAGTCCTAAAGGACCTTAATATTGACAACCATACATTATCGTTTGTCAAGAGTTTTAGATCTACTGACTAAACAAACTGATCGCACTAGTTTAAAACCAAAGCAAAGCAAAGCCAACAGTGAGAGCAAACAACAAAACCTAAAATGAAAAAAAAAATGCCGTGGCAGTTAGCATTAAAGACGCTACCAAACAAACTAACAAACAAGATATTCACCGTAAAGGCCATCTGTGCCTTTTTCAATCCCACTAAGGTGCGGATTCCCGTACCTTGGCTCTTCCTTAGCCTCGTGTGCAAAGTGACTCCTTTCGTGGTTTCTGCCATCGCCATTCGCTACACCTTAATTCCCAACCGAGGACTAAGTGAATTGAGATGTGTCATCAGAATGGGCGGAGGCACATACCTTCTCCGTGTTCATTTTTTGCCCTTGTAAGTGGGTTTAGCGATGGCTAGAAAATGATCGGTAAATGTCCTTGGAGGATGAAAGTCCTTATGTGTGTTAGCACCAACGTAAGCGACTACACGAACCGGCAACGAGTCTACAAATGGGACTAATGTTTTCACTTTACCTGGCGGTTTTTTGTTTGGCGAAATCTAAACAAAAGATATTTTAAGTCCATTATGTAAATTACGCTTTTCACGCTTACCCGGTCTCGTTGTCTGGGAGATGGCGGGCAGCCGTTCCATGCTATTAAGCGTCCTGCAGTGCGATGGCGGGACACGTGCACTTAAAACTGGACGGGAAGAGTACGTACTGGAACGCGGTGGAAGCAGAAGCACCTAGAGTAGCACGTGCATGTGAGTATGTGGAGCTGGTGATGGGCATGTAATTGAATGGTTTTTGGAATGACATTTCAGGACGGCAAGCTCTGATCTTGCCACAAAGTGCCGGCAAAAAAAGGGAGGTAGGTGCCATTTGACCTCACGCTTGTGGCTAAACCAGTGGGCACTGAAATGACTTTCTTTTCCAGATGTGTGGAGGTTGGCCAGCACTGCTTGTACCACCAAACCCGGCATGGAAAAGAGCACATGGCAAAACCCTTGATTGAATTCCAGTTTGTGTGGTAAGAAAAGAAGGGAGAGGATATTGGCTCGACGTATGTCGATAATCCTTTTTTTTTCTTTTCGGGAATTTTCGGACCATGCGAATCGATCCACTCAGCAGATTTCTACGAATGTGTCTTGCGTTTCTCAGCGTTTGTATGATTCTGTTCACCCCAGACGGATAATTGAGGTAAAGTCACTCCTGTTTGCCATGTTTAACCTTTTACGTGGGGATTCTACGGAAAGAGCTTTCCAAGCGTCACGAGGCAATACGGCTCGCGGCAAGTAAAACACGATGTATTGTTTGTAAACTGTGCTACTACGAATCTCGTCTCCCGCTCTCTTCCTATCGTTATTGGAACGGCAATGGAACTGCAAGATAATGTCCGTGTATGTGCATGTTTTTCTTCCCGTTTAGCTCCTCTTCTTACACGAGGAGGGTTACCATAAGAGACCACCATCTGTGTGCTAAGCTAATAGGAAAAGCGGGCAATGTATTATTTTCAATTATTGTGCAGATGTTGTATCGAGAAAACATTCGATCATTGTTATGGGCCACATGTGTACCGCGGCAAGTTCTTCTGTGCGATATTGTATCTTTTTATAGCGACGTACAAGGAACTTTGCAGAGTTTCTCTCTGATATTTTTTATCCCCAAACCTTTCATATTAAGAAGACTATAAAACGGGCACTTTAAAAGTTGCAAACGAACCAATTAGCTTCGTTATTCCATCTGTCCAGGTATATTTACCAGGTGATTTTGAAGTGCGGTTTGCAAGAACGTCTCAATTTAAAGCTTTCTCTCGAGCCGCAAGAAACAAATGGCAGTCGGAATAGTAGCTTGCTGCTTTAAAACCCCTTACAGCACTTTCTAATCCAAAATGGATCGTAGGAAAGGAGGGGAAGGACCAAAAATATTTAATTCTACAATCTTCCCCACCGTTCTTTGCCGGCACCGTGAATGACTTTCGCATCAATCGTACCGTGTGCAAATGCAAACCGTTTAATAATAAAATCTCGCCTAACACCTCTTCCAACCCCCCCCCTCTCCCCATCCCCCCTCACCATCCTCAGCATTTTTCGCTTCAAGCTCGACCCGAGCGCTCGAGAAACTACCACGCTCACTAACGCCTAAATGTATGCAAACGTTTCTCCATCGCTGCATCGCCTGCCGTTACGGTTTTGCTGCAGCGGAGGCGTATAATGCTAATGACTTGCCTTGGCCCCCCTTTTTGTGCATAAATGCATGGCTTCCCCCCAAACAGCGGGTTTGTAGGGGGAGGGGTTAGGTGGCACCGGGAAGAGGTTTAAACGCATCACAGAAAATCCGCCTTTTCGCCGTGGCCCGACGCGTCTACCGTCCCGTTTGGTGAAATGTATCTTATTTAGAGTGTCCGAAAAACTTCCTTTTCGAAACGATTTGACACACTCACACACACACACTCTCTCTCTCTCTCTCTCTTTCTTTCATACTTCGGCACTTGCGCTGGTGCAGGCGCTTTCCCTATTCCACCACTCACTCAATCTCTCTCTTTCTCCCTCTACCATACCACAGCGCGCCAGCCGCGATTGCTTTCATCTTGCCTTGGCCTGGGGGCCACGTGATCGTTTTGTGACGCGCTAATCTTACGGCCAAAAAGCGAGCAATTAGCTAATTACTCAACCGTATGCAGCTCTCGGTCTCGGACCATGGTGCTTGTTTGCACTGGCTGACGATAATTTTTCCCCGAGCGAGCCATAGTCCTGGTGGTGGTGGTGGTGGTAGTGTGGCAGGCAGTTGATGAAAACGGAAAATGGAAAGGGTGGAAGACAGGGGAAAGAGAAGGAAGAGTGCGGCACAGACAAGGTTTCTCCTTCTGTTCTGTTCCCGGCAGTCACTGCTAGTGGTGACCCCGGCAGTGTGAATGTGTTTATATGTACCCCTAAAGGACAGGGCGGGAAAGGGAAAAGTGGGTGTAAGAAAAAGAAAGTGCAGGAAGAAACGGGAAAATGAGAAAAGCAAAAGGAACGCGCAGTAGTTTTAGTAAAATGAGGAAAAGGTTGGAATTTCGCCTTTCGACTAACTTTGATCATCCCGAACGTTTCCCGGAAGCTGGCGGGTACATTCGTCCCATAAACCGTCACCTTCAGGTCCTCTACCCCAAGCCCATCTCACTGCCCCTCCTTACGGTTCCTTAACCCGTGGACCATTTAAAATACGCCCTCCGAAACGATGTCGCACTGTTTAAGGATTTTCATTTCTATAAATAAAACTTTTTAGAATCCTATGAAAAAAAAAAATACATAAAAATCCCATACCCTTCTCCTCGTCTCCTCCCAGCTACGCGTTCTATTTGCCGCTTTCTGCCGTGCTTTCTCGAAGCTCGAGGTTTTTTTTTTTCGTTCGACAAATGTTTTCCGGTCCGGATGCCAGAGCATTGCGGTATTCTTTCCGGTCTGCTCAAGGCCGGAAAAAGACCCCGGAAGGGGAATGTGTTTCGGGTGGGAGGTGTGCAACATTTCGTCTCTCGTAAAGTTGTCGCCAGCAACACCGACGCTGGACCAGTTTACTTACCAGTGCGTTGGGTTTATTTGCGATAAGGCGATAGCTAGACTGCGAGAGAGCGGGAGAGAGAGAGAGAGAAAGAGAGAGTAAAAAAACTAAAGTTGGTGCGCGATAGCATACACTAGGTCATCATCCGCCATCGAGCGATGACTTGATTTCGGCTTACTGGTTCGCTTTAAACGTTAAATCTCATTTCCTTGCCAGAGTGTAATGGATGTGTCTGTGTGTGCTTTTTTTTTATGTCACCGTAGAAATCTTCACTTCATATTTATCTCATTTCGTTCAGCGTTTTTAACTAGGAAGCATGTACAGCGAGCTACGACAGGCTTTTGGGGTGCGAAGAATTGTTTGTTGTTTTTTTGGGATTAAAATGAGTTGTCTATTAAGGCCTTATAAAGGCTTAGAATTTCTGCGAATTGTGACACCTATGATAACGTGCTAGTCATGCTTAATGTGAATGATGAGCTTAAAGATGAAATTTAATATATGCCAAATTTTATATAATCTCTTTGCATAGCTTAAAAATATCGTTAGCATGAATTATGTATTATAACATTATAAAGCAAATTTTTCAATATTAAGTAAATAGGCACTTTTTACATTTTTAGAAATGATACTGTTACGGTTATTCATTCGCTAAGCTAATACATACAAAGCTTAGCGACCTGGTGGCAGAACAGTAATGGCCTCATGCATCAGAAGC
The DNA here is from genome assembly GCA_000349105.1 of Anopheles epiroticus. Lineage (NCBI taxonomy): Eukaryota > Metazoa > Arthropoda > Insecta > Diptera > Culicidae > Anopheles > Anopheles epiroticus. The sequence continues at coordinate 15,736 of KB672029.1, read as the reverse complement.
TTACTAACAAACATTTCAACTGTTTGCTTATCATACATTAAATATTGTCAATGATATGATGAGCAATTTACGGCATTTTGATATTAATCTTATTTAAAAAAAAATTATTTTATCCTTCGCTCAATATATGTCAAAAGGAAAACATAGCGAAATATGTTAAATATACCGTTAGACATTATGAAGGAATATTACTTTACCACCAACCTACATGCATCTTGATTTAAAAGTGCTGTAAAGAGCCAAAATTAAGTCAAAACCATTTTATTGGTTTTACGAGCGTTTGGTACAAATATATTTAATTTCTTTGGTTTGTTTTTGTGTATTCTGTGTATTGCAAAAATCGGCTTTATGCTTTGTTTGCAATGCAAAGTATGTTATGATTGTGTACATGTACGTGGAAGACAGTGGTTGTTCATAATTGTATGGTGGCCATGCTCATAATTGTATGCATTTTTTTTCAATATTTTTTTCCTTAATTCAATAAAATACAAGTGATCAGGTGTGTTGAAGATGCAATTATACTTACCGTATTTGAATTATTATTCGATTCGATTCCGCTGAGAAACGGAACAAACCAAACCGGTTCCGATGATACTTTGTAATAAAAAAAAACCGGTTTCGATGTTACGATGCTACCTATTGTAAAGCTGTCGAATGCAATAGAGCTAATGATTCGATTTTGCATTAATAAAGCTATAACGTTAGGTTCAGGTGTAGGATACATTTTCGGCTGTCATTTCGATAAATCAAAATGTAAAAATGTTTTTATGTTTTCGATTTGTTGTAGTGACACTCATTTGAAAAGGTTGAAAAAGTTTACACACTTTTCCACACAGCATTATACTACTGTGTAGCGATCATACAAATTAAAATACCGTACATTGCTAACCGGTACAAATTTGATCGCTCTAGATACTATGTGAGATATCAACCAATGCTAAATGAGACACAAACAGGTTTATTCAAAATAGAAGCTCTTTTTTGATTCCTCCCGGCATTAATAAAGAAATGTAATAATTTGAATTATTTAGTAGAGACGCGCATAAAGTGCAAAATAAAATATGAGTAACAGTGGACTGTGTCGATTCAGGGGTCAGCAAAGCCCGGCCCGCGGGCCAAATCAGCTGATTTAATCCGGCCCGCGAGAAAATTAATGTTCGAGATTTTCGTTTGACAGTTTTGACATTTTCTACACAACCAGAGCCTCTTAATAAAAAATAATAATAAAATAATAATATTAAACATGGAATAAGGAAGAAATTTAGCAGTGGCCCATAAAACTAAAAGATGTTTTTGGCCAGAAGCTGAAATTTTCAGCCTGTCAGTTGTTGGTTTGTCTAGCAGATTTCGAGCATTTATCGTGCAGTATTGCAAATGAATGTATGGTATAATGCATTGAGGCAAAACCTTCAGAGGTTTTGGAGTTCGTGGTAGTAGACGAAATACACCAGGTAGTTGAAGCGCCGGATAAGTGAAGCAGCTCTTGCTTGGCGTTCATCAACAGCGCTTTATAGCACTTGGAAGTATGTTTTAAGAA
>KB672029.1:0-11260 GCA_000349105.1 Anopheles epiroticus | reverse complement strand
CCAAACGTCATATTTAAAAAATGGCTTAAATCATAAAAGGGGCCAGTATTAGTAAAATTCAAAAACTTGGAGCAAGATTAACGATTAAAAAAACTCTAGTTCCCAATTATTCAAAATTTGGTTGGATATCTTTTTGGCCCGCGGGTTAGGGGTTGGATTTACCATCTGGCCCTTTACGAGAAAAGTGTGCCGGAGCCTGGTGTAGATTGAAAAATGCAGAGCCTTAAACAGAATGAAACAAACATTGCAGGGTATCGAAAATAGTAGTAAAGTTAGTTTCTCGGATAAAAAAACCCGAAGAAAAGTATGAGTTTTCTTCATTCTATAAAAAAATAGAGGAAGAGAGCAAAAACGAAAAAATCCCAGCCAGAGCCTGCCGTCATAATTATTAAGGGCAGTTCGTTGCACTTTTTACATTTTCTGCCACCGTTACTCCTACCAAATGTTGATGTGTTTTTTTTTTTGTTCGGAGCGAGTACAGAGAGCTGAGAGTAGAATAATTCTCCTAATGAGGCTTTGCTGCAAGTTTTGCCTCGCACACTTGCTAGCCAGCGTTTCGACTAGTTTGCTTCGGCACTATTCCCGACTCCCGAAAGGGGGGAATATACGGGTGTAAAGTTGGGCTTGATAAACGCAAGCATACCAAAACCCACAACAGCCTCCAGACTTGCTACGATGCTGCATCTCGGATGGCGGCGGAACGCTGTGTTTCTTTCTTATTCGCTGCCCTGAAACGCCTACCCGTGGCTTAAGGCGCGAATTTTAAGCGAATATTAACAAGGGAAAACGAGAATCGCGGCAGCGACAGCGAGAGGATAAAGTAAAAGTTTTGGAGTGAACAGGAAAGGAAAAAAAAAATCGCACACAAATTTGGCGGGTGGTAAATACGAAATGGAAACCGTTTCGTTCGTGCTGCCTTAATGTTATCCCAGTTCCTTCCCCACCACCAAACCACCTCACTAAGTGTAAAGTTATTTTGCGCTTGCTTTTGATTTTGTGTGTGTGGCAATGTCCTTGGTCCTCTCTCCTCGGGGGAACGCTTAAACAAATTAGTTTAAGACACTCCTCCGGTTTGGAGACGGAGAGTTTTTGTTCCTTAGGTTGTCATTTTTTTTTTGGTAGCAAAGCATCAGATTTTCTCCGAGCAGTCTGTAATAACTATCAGGGGTAGGTGGAATACAGTTCAGTGCGAAAAGGAAAGCGTGCGCGTAAGGTGCTCGTTAATTAATTTATGGTTTGTATACTTTCCTCCTTTCAAAAAGCAAGGAAAAAGCTCACCAATCAATCGTACGGTTTGCAAAAAAAAAACGAGATGCTGTGGAGAATGTTGTGAACAGTGGTGAAAAAAAACTAGGATTGGGGGAAGTGTACCGGTTGGGGAAAGGATACAAATGGAGGTAAAAAATCAACTTTGATAGAGTTTGTAAAAGTAAACTTTTGTTTAGTCCTGCTCTTCCTAGATGCACTGGAGATGGTTACAAACACACACAAACACATATCAACGAAGGGCGGTACTTGAAGCAGGAACTCATACCGAGCGCCGCCACCAAGCGTAGAGTGCAGCAGCCAAGTCTTGTGAGTAATTTAGGATTGCGACATTACAGTTTGGTCGTTCTTGTACCGACGTGCGGCGTTAAAGAAAGTAAAAGAGAGAAAGGAACATAGAGAGAAAGGAAGAGCGAGAGAGAGAGAGAGAGAAGGGACGGGGATAAAAGAAATACACACAAACACAAACTTACAGTACACCTTTTTTGTATCATTTCAGTTTAAACTCCCCCAATCCCCGCTGGGCAGAGCGAAGCGGTTGTTTTTTTTTTGCTTTTCTTCCGACACTTTTCTTAAAAGAAGGGCATGGTCTTTTGATTCTTTTTATTTTTTGTTCTAAAGGAAAAGAAACACAAATTCTAGCGAGACAGAGTTTTGGGGGCCGCTTCTGTTTCATGGTCGGAATACATCTATTTTTCCATTAGATGCTTTCCTGCACGGAAGGGTCCCCGCATGCACCATTTTATGCAGCGATATTGCCTACCTTCCGGCGCTTCATTACCGATCGCTGCAGTGCAAGGCAAGGTGGGCGGAACAGTAGCAGCGCGCAGGGTGGAGAAAAAAAAAACAAAAACCAACAAAGAGTAGAAAACACAACGACGTGAGGAAGAAAATAAAGCGTGCTGGTGCTGGACGGGGAGAAAGTCAGCTTCGGTTCGAATGTGTTCCTATTCGTTTTAATTAAATGCATTTGACGCACTCGTCGCTGGGCGCTTCCACCCGCCCACTCCACCCAGGGCCATGTGGACGGGGGTGCTGGGTGCGCATTTTAAAGCGAGCTCACCATCCGGGACGCTCCGGTACGGTCGGCATCTCGACAAGGCAATAAATTCAAGAGGGTTCGATTTATCTACGGCGACTTATTGCTGCTGCAAACTGGCAAAACTGGGGTCGTTCTACACGCTTCCGTTTGCCTTTTTCTTCCACTATCGCAGAGTTTTTACCAACTCAATGACCTCTTCCCTCCACCTCCTTCCTCACACACCCCTCCTCAGTATGTCGTTCCATCGCTTCGGAACGGTAAATATTGGTGTGCTCTTTTGAAGTCGATCGCTGCGGAAAGTCTTCGGCAGGCAGGATGGATATAAGGATGAGGGATTTTTCCTCGCAAGATTTTCTCCACTAGTTTTGCCTGCGAGTTTGTGGCCGTCTCAGTTCTATCAGCTACGGTGCAAACTGTAGCAAGGAGGTTGGGTGGTGAGGTAGGTGTAATATATTTTTAAGAGTTGCGTCTAGCTCCTTCCGCCTAGCGATGGCTGAGCCATGACGATGCATCTGGTAGGTTTAATTGTGATGCCGGTGCCGGTGATTGCCTGCCATGTCTTATGCTGGTAATCGATACTGAAAGCGTTCCTGTGCGGCACTTGTGAGTTGCGGTTTCACTTCTGGCTGAAGGTAAACTTGGTAGATGCTGGGGGCTACGGGTCGTAAGATCAAACATTAAAACACAACCGAGTGTTGCACTCTGGAAGCTTTGGAGCTAGGATTTTTGTCTTTTTTGCCCTTTGGCACGATTAATCCAGTTGATGTTGATCGGATGTTGATTTAGAGAAGCAGTTGATTATGTTGAAGGAAGAAGAATGTTACTAAGCAGCTTTGTAAAATAGTTTTATATGAAAACGGCTTTGGACGCACAAGTGGTTGCCAAGCAAAAAACAAGAGTCCCTACCACATAAAAGTACGTCATTATTGGGGCTGCATGCTAATTGGAAGGTGATTCATGCATACATTAAGCAACTCGGTACAAATGGTGTATTTATTCCTAGTGCTAATCATTGTTTTTGAAATATTATGATCATGAAGTAGTTATTTTTGTAGAAGATAATTATTCAGCAGTTGTACGCTTCATTTTTATAAAAATATGCACCAGCCAACCAACCAGTACAATCCCAGATGGTCGGCAAGAGTAGACGCTGTTAGCGCTCTGAAAGAGGTTTCAAACAAATAAAAGATATAATAAGACAGTAAAGCAATATGGCCTGGCCGTTATTTTGGAAATATAAAAAAGTACTTTCGGGTTTACTTTGACTGAATTATTTTGATTTTTTGCTTTTTGAGAACTGCTTGGATGTATACAGCGAACATGATTATTTTATTCTACAAATATTTGAGCATTGTTTTGAGTATGAACGAAGCTTCTCTTTCATCTTTTTTTTGGCGTTTCTGTTCCGCTTTGATAGCGCCTTGATGTTGGGAATAGTTATGGTGACAGTAATTATAAATAAATATAAATTATGGGCGGCTCGGTGGTAACGTGTTTTGCATTGGTAATGGCGTAGGCCTGTCATAGGATCAGGCCCAACGTTGTATTCGACACCCATTCAGACCGCTGGAGATCGCCTCCCATACACAGGATTGACTATCTTGCAATGAGTATGCTAAGTCACAGTTCGCGTACGTAGTATAACAGAATACTAGTGATAAGCGGGAACTTATCTCTGAATCTATCGGGTCGGAGCCATCCGTAAGCGACCCGGAGCGGTTCGGGTCTATCCTTGGGTACAGCAAACCATATGCGAATTTGATCCGTTGGTTCCGGCCAACCTGTTGGTGCAGTGAGTTCGGGTCGACCCGTATGGTCAGTAGATGCACGAAAACATAAGCGATTCCAGCCCGTTGGTGCAGCGAGTTCGAGTTGACCCGAACCTAGGTTGACCCGACCCGAACTCGCTGCACCCAAGGGTCGAACTAACGGGTCGGACTCGCATATGGTTTGCTGCACCAACGGGTCGACACAAACCCATTGCACCCACGGGTCGAACTCGACTCCGGGTCGTTCCGTGAAAAGTGTCGTATGGCTAGTGTTGTGACAAACTACCTCTATCTAATGAGCGGAGGAGCAGCGTATGCTCACTCAAGTGAGGCGAGAAAAGAGTTACCTCTTTGCTCGCGAGCTGATATGGTGTCATACGTTTGATCACGCCGAAGAAAAAAGAGCTACCTCTTTCTCACTCGCCATCAACACAGAGCGAGGCAATGAAACCAATGAGCTAGCTTTTTGCTCGCGATCAGAGCCTCATATGAAGATGAATTCATTGCTTGCTTCGTATGAGAATGAAAAAAAAAATTAAATATTTCGCTGAACGATCATGAATAAATCAAATTATAGCAACAGCCAAATAAGTATCGATTGCCAAACAAAAACTATTCTAAATCAGAAATTTTCCCAACTAAAAAGAGCTACCTCAGCAAACGATGAGGGAGCAGAGCTCTCGCTCTTTTTGGTGAGGCGAGTGAGTGAGGCTCAGTACTGCTCATTTCGCTACACTACGTATGGCCTATCATCATCAATGGATACACTAAGTCACACTTGACCTCACAGTAGTTATTGTGCTACCCAAGAAGAAAAAGACGAAACATTAATTGAGAGAACCAAAATAAAGTTAAAAATACATAAATTTTACCCATACGCAAACACTACAACAAGCTAGCTTAGGTTCCTAAACTTTTGTTTTAGAAGTATCGGCCAGACCGAAGCCCTGGAACTTATCTTTTGCTAATGTTTTAAAAACAAAAAAAACATAAAGGTAGCTTAATAAAGTAAACCATAAAACAATAATTGAAAAAATAATAAAAGAATACAACGTATGTGGCAAACATTTGATATAAAAACCAAACGGCACTCTGATGAAATTAAACAGACATTAGAATTTGAAGGAAAAAATATACACATCAACAAACTTTGAGTATCGCCAAATGTTGATTCTTTACACCAATAGTCACCATCACACCACAACTACCACCACTTTACACCACAGATTACAAGTCACACAGATTAAAGCCGAACATCAAAGTTTCAACAGTAACGAGCGAGCTTTAACCATTAAATATCACGATCAAACTGAACTCATTTGCTGCACCGAACCCACAAAGTCACAGAAAAATCCAAAGCAAGGGTTGTTGTGCCACCCAAGAAAAAGAGGAACATTAAAATACGCAGTTTTTCTTTTGTGTTAATTTATTATTATTATTAATTAGAAAAAGCGTTTCACTATGGAGACGCCTAGTATCTGACGACACATGTTTCTCTATGTGGACACATCTCGATCTAAAAAAGCTGCAATTAAATTCGCTTTGAAAAACTTTCGTATATTTACAGCACCTTTTAGAGCTTATTACTAAAAAACTTAAATAAAATAAAATGTGTTAACACAGCATGATAAATCTCAATACAATCTTCAAGATCTCCATGTTCTTGGAAATGCCTGCGGAAATTTTGAGCTGCTCACATATGGTTTAGAGGAGTGATTCCCTGTTCTTACGCTGTGCATTAGGTTGCTCAAATAAAAGCAGAGTTAAGGAAATATTGAATTAGAAAACACAAGCTATTTGTCGTTTCGCAAGCAACATGCCGTTGATGGTAGCTTTTAGGACAGTTTGTGCTTATAGCTAACGCACTCTGAACCAAATCGCCCTAATTTTGAAGGCGTAACAAATTGATCTGATACAAAAACGAGCTGTCCGATCTGTACAATAAGGTCAATGCTGTGCAACGTACTAAGCTTGCCCGGCTCCGGTGGGCTGGTGATGCTATTCACAAGAAACAGGACCCATGAAGCCCTCTTAGGCCATCCACAAAGACATAGGAGGGATGGCCCAAGCAGTGGTAATAGGATGGCTGATGGGAAGAGACCGTCAGGGCCGAAACAATGTCAGCGCAGGAACGTGAGCTTGCGGTTTGTTGTAGCAGGCTAAGACTACATGGTGGTTGTGACACCGATTCACTGAGTGTGATTCAAACAACTTTGAGCTTGTTGACCACTCTTTATGAAATCAGTTAATATACATCAAATTGCGCCCAAATGACGTATTTTGGGTAAAAATTCGATCGATGAAAATTTCCCATCATACAACTGTGATACGCTCGCAGAAACGATCTTGAATAACAATGTTCCTTACCATTAAGAACGCAGCTTTGGAGCTGTAAGGGGATGTGGAATCAAGGCGAAAGCAATAAATGGTGCTCAAACTAAAATTTTCTTTACTACTTTTTTTAATTGAACAACAAAAATCAGCCTCTCATTCATGTACAACAAACAGCATCACAATGCTAACAAAGCAACTTTATTTCCAGGCAACGGAAATATGATGCATGTTTTGCACCCCCTTGTTTTTGCAATCACTGCTCTACGCAATCTGCACTCACAAATCTCATCCAGCTAGTTAGCCCAGCCGTCGTCGTCGGCCAGACATCCGACAGCGTAATTTGTCACCAAATACATCCAATTTGTTATCGAGGTGAAAAGAACGGTGAAGACACCTTTGCCTTTCCGCGTTATGCCCAACAGAGTGGGAGTGTGTACGTGTGTGCGGGAAGCTGAAAAAGAAAAGCTCACATTCTCTCACACATCTTTTATTCATCATAAGCCCAATTGTCACCCGGGGGGGTGTCGGGCTTCCAGAAGGCGAATGGGTGGAAAGAGGCGTGAAAACGGGATCTAAATTTAGCATTCAAGCAACCGAAGGGACGAACAACAGAACGAAGAGCGTCAAAAGTGAAACAGGTAGCAGTGAACGCAGAATCGAAAAAAGGAAATCTTTAGCACGCGCTACGAAAACAGGGAAAAACGAGTTAGAGGGAAACAGGTTCACAAACACGCAAAACCGGGTGGATTGTGATGTTACGACATTTCCCGCGCTTTCCTGACATAACCTCAATAATGCGATTGCACATATGATTTGTATGGTGCCTTTCCGGGATCCACGCACACGCAAGCACACCTCCCCCCCTCCCCCCTCCGCACGGAAAACCACGGCAACCGGTAGGCAGTACATCCGTGACGCATGTTTGGCAGCCCTATTTATCATACACCTCATTGGGAAGATTACACAAACAGCATTACGGTGACGGAAACCACTTAGCGTGGTGTACGTGTGTATCTGTGCTTCTCATCCTTTCGGGAAGCGGGGGTTAGCGTACAAGGTGTGGAAAGGTAGAAATATCAGCATGAATAAAAGATTGCCCCGTGGCCCCAGCTGTACCACCGGAAACTTGACTTGATTGATACATCTCCCGGGGTCCCGGGTGAAGCTGTGGCGGAAACTGGGACACCTGAATTACTGTAATGCATTGTCTTACGTACAGTATTTTGTGTGTGTGTGTGTGTCTATGAACGTGTGAATGCGTAAAACGAGTGTGAGGTAAAGAGCTGCAAATGGCTATCGTAAAACGATTTCGATCGGAACTGGACTCGTTTCACGTCGACACGTTTCCGACTCCAGTCCCACCAACCAAGAAGGCGGACGAAACAAAAAAAAAACCGATAGAACTATTACTATAGCGCTTGCCATCAGTCGGGTGAGAAAAGAAGCGAAAAGCTAGAGTAGTTCTTTACGGTCTAGCCATCACTGCTGATCCATAAAATACCTTTTTTCTCGACACCCCATCTACCTGCATTTCCACCCTCATGGTTTTACGAGCCTCGACACGGCGGTTTAGCGGTGTCGTGCGCTTTGCTCTGTCACTCTCAGTGGAAGCGGTACGGCGACGAGAGGAGGAGGCGCCGGAAAACCCCAATTTGATTTTCGTCAACGTCGAATAAAGTCATCAAAGATCATGTCACGGTGTCGCGAAGATGAGCCCGGGGAACCGGGGGTGTGCGAGTGTCTCGCTCTTTATTTTCCGCGCAGAGCAGGAATAAGATAGGCAGCCTAAATGATTTGGTTCGATTGTAATGGTGTGAGTGTGTTTTTTTTTTTATGTTCCTTTTCTTTGGTACCGAATATTTGTGAAGGGAATGGTTGAAAAAGGAAGCGAGAGTGAAAAAGAGATATATATATATATATATATATATATAGAGAGAGAGAGAGAGAGAGAGAGAGAGAGAGAGGAAGAGACTGATAGAGGAAGACAACCGTTCCCGAACTTCATCTGGTCTGCCCTTTTTTCTTTGGTGGCAACGCTTCGACACGCTTCGACACGCTTTTTACCCGCTTCATTTCACCGCGCGTTAGTACCTGTTTGACGGGCCTCTTGCCTTGCCTTGGGGAGGGGGAGGGGTGGTTCCAATCCCACACCTTACCTTTTAACATCCGCTCTGGATGTTCCTCTCCGTCCTCCTTGAGCGTCGACCTGCACGAAGGGCACAAACCGACGCCGGTGTAATCAAATTAAGAAGATTAAAGGAATTGATAAGGATATGGAGGGAAAAGTGTTTTTCCACCGTTTCTTCTTAATCCGGTGCGATTGTACATCGTGCAGGAAAAGCTAACAACAGACTACAAAAAAAAAAAAACATATTGCACGTAAATGGGCTCAGGTAGTGGGAGTTAACGGGATAATGGAGAGGAAGAGGAAAAAAAAGGTGTCATTCTTGTGAACTTTTTGAAAGAAAGTCGAAAAATGGAGAAAAGCCAGCAACGAAAAAAAAAACGACAACCGTATGAAAGGTTTAAAAAAGAATGCCAAAAAACTATACATACAGGCAACCAGACAAACATGTGTGGTTGTATTGTTGAGCTTTTTTGCAATTGTGGAAGGTAAAAAGTCTTACCATATATCCGACGAGACAAACTTGATTTTTGCCTACACGATTCAACTGTAATGTGCCTCGTGTCTTTCCTGTCTAGCCGTGCGCATTTTTTTGCGACGTCGGGTAAGCCGGAACCACTTGTGACATACCTTGATCCCCGAGTGGCTTTTCCTAGCCTAAGCATTTCATTTCACTTCAACGCTGCTTTTCATTTCGTTCTTCTGCTACCCCTGTTCGGGTTCCCACCGGGGACCGATAAATTGTTCGCCAAAGCTTGAGCAGTGAGATAGCGAAGTAAAAGGGGAAGAAACAAACCTCACGTAATACGCACCGGGAAGTGCGAAGGAAAAGAGGGAATGTACATTGAGGGAAAACAGTGTCCCACGCTATCTGATTTTCGACTCTGGGTGGGGGTTTAACCGTACCTGGCACGGTAGGAGTGATGCGGAAGGAACAGATTTTGGCCAATTTAAGGGGGAATTTCTAAAATAAATATAAAGAAAATAATGTTTCAAAATATCATTTTAACGAAACGAATCATCAACGGCGTACTTGGTCTACAATGGTAAAGCATTTTACATAACATAGGGTGCGAGCTAGTGCTGGGAAATAAAAAGAAAGAGAGCATTCTCTCTTTTCATAAGTAACAGAGGTAGCACTTTTTAGTTGCGATATTAGCTAGCGGAAAATGAAACAGCACAGAGGTAACTCGTTTTTCGCTGTTTGAATATGCGGTTGACAACATCTCACCTCATGAAGAAAGAACTAGCTCATTGGTTTCACAGCCACGCTCTGTGTTGATGGTAAGTGAGCACTTAGGTACAACTTCTTTCATTCCGGACTATGCAGATGACACCATCACAGTTCGTGAGCAAAGAGGTAGTTATTTTCTCGCTTTTGCATGAGCATATGCTGCTGCTCAGCTCTTTCGATTGAGATAGTTGTTCACAATACTAGCGGCTAGATCAAGATAACACACCTAAATACGTTTCCTCAACCCGGCTTTTACGTATGGTAGAGTAATTACTCACACGGATAAATAAAATAAACTCATGGGTTTAATAAACGCCACAAAGACAGAATCAAAAAATTAGTATTAAAATGTTAGTACATATCATGAACTGGTTTCGTCAATCATATGTATTGTTATTGTTCTGTTTTATTTTTTTTATTTCCGTAGTGACGGTCAAGCCGTATTGCTTTGTTTTAATTTTGTAACAAAATAAGTTAGTGAGCAAGGGACGTGTGACCATGAGTTTTGTGGCAGCTCCCACAATTTCGTGTCGTAAAAATGGAATTCCTAGAGGTAATGAAATCATAAAACTAATGTCAACACATCTTTGGGTTTTAGAAAAATGGAGTTTGGAATTGGAATTCATGGCATTGGTTTTGAATTGGCGAATTATATAATACTGTATATTTACTTTGGTAATTCAGAACCGTTTATTAAAAATATATCTTACCGTGTTAAAGCTTGTTTTTAAAATATTTTAGTGTTCTTTATTATGGGTTTATAAGGACGATGGGTATTGCATAAATTAAGGCGTTTATTTCTGTTTTTTATTACAATAGAAACGGTCAGGCCGTATCGCTTTACGTATTATTTCTTATGTTTATGGCGTTTTATTTCTTATGTCCGCCACTTTTCCCATGGTGCAACGTGCGCTTTCTTCTTCCCGTGTTATTCGTTCTTGTTGCTATCCTTCCCCTAGCGAACCGAAGTGTCGAACCGGAATATTGCCATCAGGTGGAAATGGCATTGAATGGTGTGGAGTACTTCCTTTTCGTTCTTCTGCACCCCTCTAAACCAACCGAAAAAAAAACCCGGAAGCTAAAAAGGACATAATAAAATGAGTCCAAATTCCACAACCAGCCAGGCTACGGTCTCACTCTTTTCTCCTGTACCCGCGTTCCAAACGCGTGCAGCGTTTGAAGCGCCTTTTTTCATTTCTTCCAACCTTCAACCTTCTTCCCCCCGCGCGCATGCTACGTGCCACCGGTTTCGAGCGTGTGCGTCTTCGCCGAGATATTGATTGATAAAAATCGCACTGGAAATCCTTTCCCCGCATTTCCCATCACCGAAAACCCGGTAAGCCGCACCAGATTGAGAAGCACTGATCTTTCCGGAAAGGAACAGAGAGTTTGCCTTTCCCTTTGTCACCTTTTCCCACCGAGAGTCGTTCACTTTCAACCTAGATTCGATTTGCTTCGTTTAGTTTCAGCAGTGTGTGTGTGTGTGTGTG
>KB672028.1:25430-50808 GCA_000349105.1 Anopheles epiroticus | reverse complement strand
TCGTTCTCATGGAGTGTAATATAAAACCAGCTTTTTGAAACGTTTCTTAACGTTTGCCATCTGTTTGCATTGCAGTTGAAGCTCTGATGTTTGAAGATGAATGCAATCAAAACAAAGTAGAATAAAATGTAGCGAAGAGAGAATTTTGGTGGACAGGGTAATGCAAGGTAACTGGTGTATAACAGTTTATGTTATACATAATCATGATACGCTGATGACAAATGTATTCGTTTAGAAAACAGACACGCTGATGTTATTCTTATGTTCACGTTACTTTCCGACGTTAACTCGGTTTACTGGAAGTTAGAAAAGAAATTCACTACACAATAACAATGTCTATCGACCCTTTCAGCTCTCGAGATCAGGGACCATATATCCCTTTTGTGTTAATCGAGTTGACAGGTGATTTTTCCCGCTGCATTTCGCCCACCTTTGGATGCATCTTTTCTGCATGACTGCTGTGTAGTTTGAGCAAATCACTAAAGCTAGTGCTTTTTCAGATAATCTAATTTGCTTGTCCTGTGCTTTTGTATCTTCTAGTGAGAGAGAATGGTTTCATACACTCAATGTTTGATGATGCAGCAGTCAACTCACTACAAGAACTCGCGAACCGGACAAAACATGTACACCGCTATGGGCAGAGCATCTGATTCAATTAAATCTCTTCCGTTCTAGAGCTCCCATGATAGTGACCAGAAGTTTCATCCTAGTGTTTGTGAGTCAATAGAGCGCCAAAGTGCGATCTCTGTTTCGGTGCAATTGGAAGCTAAACAATCCAAATGTGTGGGCAACGAAATGCTCTTTCGCAGGTCGTATTTTTCGCGGATCCTGGATAGCCATTTAGGGCCGCTGAACGACAGTGGTTTAATTAAAGGCAAACGGCAAACGGTCTACTCGGCAATGAGTGCAGCCGTTCGGGACGATTTTCATGAAAGCACGTGGGTACCAAGAAGTGAATCTGTAGACACGGCGCCTCGGGTGTTTTCAAACACTGTGTGGCGCAGACAGATCTTCAATTAGTTGGTCGATATGAAGAATTCTATTCCTTGCCATCGTCACACCGTGTCTAGCTTGAACGCGACAAGTCACCCACTTTTTAGGAAGTAAACTTTTGAATCGTTTGCAACTGTTTGCCTTGGAGCGAAGGAAAATCGACAGCAATTTTCTGATTGAAGCGCTTCGTGACTCCTACCAAACTCGGTAATGCCTGAAGCGTTTTCTGGGGCACAATCCGGTACGATCGCTGACTCCAAATTTGGTCATTATTTGAAGTGTAGTTCTTCACTGCTACGAGGTTTGAAATAGCAGACAGGGGCGCTGCTGACGGGTGAAGGGGCGCTGGTGACGGGTGTGCTTATTTAGCAGTAATTAGCCAAATTAAAATAAAATAATGAAAAATTATGCAGTTTGTTGGAAGCTGAAACTTTTCGATTTATTTGATGACACAAAGAAAGGAGGAAATATTTGTTTTCCAAAAGCAAAACTGATATTCATTATTCAACAGACCACAGATCTATAAAGCATTGTTTTTTTCTTAATTAACAGCAAATGAACTGTGCACATTTATCAATATGTGAACAGCAATGCAAAACGATTCTCTGTTTCAACTTATTAATTTATAAAATAGGCTGTAAGGCTTGATTCAATCAAGTAATGTAAATAAAATAAATAAATCACTGCCGAAAAATACCCAAACACTCGAGTTGCGTTGAGATCATTATTTGACATTTTAAAGAAGAAAAAAGAAAATTAAAAGGAATAAACAATACCTTAAGCAGAAATCAGACACTTTATAATTTAAAGAAAATTTATTGTGTATTGAGAAAGCAAAATAAAAACGACTTTAAAATATGTGTTGAACGATTCTTATCGTTTTACAATAAACACCTATTAAATTCATTAATCATTTATTAATTTTCAACTGTGCTTCTATCAATCTTCTATCCCCCCCCCCTCACTCTAATAAATCTCAAGAAGTCGTCCACAAGTAGTCCACAAGTGCATACGGTCAACCTGAAGATCCAGCTCCATATATAGTACCATGCACCCTGTGCATAACGCATACAAGTAATCAACGATCACTTTATTAGGCTTCCAATCAACCCTACTACTCGATCATACGCATTCGCGTGAATAAACGAGTAAAGCAGAGAGCAACACAGCAAGCAAGCCCGTTACACCAGGTGTCAGTGATCGCGCCACCCTTCTACAAGGCCGACGGGGAACAGGGTCGCATTACATGGCATTACGTTTACGTACCTGATGCACGGGAACCGGTCCTTTCGCTTCTTGGTGGTGGCGAGTACGAAGATCGATCGATACCACTAACCGGCCACTGAACTGATTTCCTATCGCAGAACCGGGCGCGCGAAACAATTGCTCCCCAAGGTGCTCCCCTAAGTAGCCGCCCGTTTTCGCAACACACGTCACAGCTGGGTGCACTCGCGCCAAACGAGAAACTCACCCACCGAACCCGTTGGGTCGCAAATGATAATCACTTCCTACTGGACGTGCCGAGCACTGGCGGACCTGGGCTGTGGTCAACTATTCCTTTCGCCGGGCGCAGAGAACGATATCTTGCACCATCGATGAGAAGTCGTCAGCTTTAGTGCCGCCACTGGAACCAGCGTGAATTGCGGATAATGTCCTCACATGCGAAACGGGAATATACACCGCGGTTGAGTGTTTCCTGCTTGCAAGAACACTGCCCCCGGCGTACACCTAATTACGTGCGGGCGCACTGGTTGTTGCACGAATTTATTGCGGTTTAATGGTCAAAACGTCCAATTAAGGATATTGCTCTGCTCTGTGCTGATTACTTTTCTTTCCCATTCGTTAGCTTGGTGCACTGGTTCGGGGATGAAATATCACTAGCAGAAAGCACTTTAGCACAAAACACGGCGTTACACTTTTCTAACTGGTCGTTTCTCAAGAATTATTTAACACGAGGCTTTGACGCGGGGTTTCGTGGAGAAGGTACAACTGAACTGAAACTTTCACCTACAATCAAAGCTCATTTCCTTCTCGTTTCCTTTTCCAGACGAATTGCTACAATTCAAACTCCTCACACAGCGAAAACACGTGGCGCACGTCACACTTTTCCCGCCAACAAGGATCGAGACTTTTCGCTTCACTGTGGACAGCAGCGACGAACGCACTAATCGCTAAACGCTATGGTCTATGGGGGATGTTTTCCAGCTCGAAATGGCCCGCTCGCACGGGAGCTCTGAAAACGACTGAACCCTGCCCGACGTTCGTTGATCGCCGGAACCGAACGGCAGCGCTGAAGCAAGCTGCCCTATTCCTATCAGCGAACGTGTTGCACCCGCATCGTCTCGGCCCTGTTCGGATGAAGCGTTTACGTGGTTCACTCGTGTTTGCTCGATCCGAATGCCGCACCATCGTGCCAGCATCCTTGTGTTTTGAGTTGCGTGGAAACTGTGTTCGTGGAAATGCTCGGGCCACAATCGTGGATTAAGGGTTTCCCCTTGGCGCTTTTCCCCTTTGGTGGAAACGGGCTCGGGCCTGCGACAAGCTAGCTTTGGTGATTATTCGTAATTGTCACTCGGTCGCTTGGATGGTTGAATTGAGAAGGATTGTTTGAGCAAAAGCGAGAGCTATCACTGTTCATTTCGCTCATCGTCAGAATTGTCTGGCGTTTCTCTAGGTTAATTCGATTTGTGACGATTCTAGACTCTCGGAACCACGCAGCTGTCGCATGTTCTTTGGAGATTTGTTACTGTGGTTGGTTAAAATTTTCAGTGGATTTAGCACGGGAAATTTGGGACATTTACAGTACATAGAATTGTTCCAACACGGATGGAAAATTAAATAAATTAAATTTTAAAATATGTAAGCTTCATGTTTTACGAAAGTTCTTGGACCTTTAGAAAAATTCAGATTTTTCGGTTATTTATTAAACAGACTTGATTTTTTTTACAGACTTTTATTTTTTTAAAATTATTTTATTGATTTAAAAGACTCTCTCATGACAAACGAAGCAGATGGTTGCACAATCGCTTCATATGATATGACAAGAATAGACATAAGGAGGCATCAGCGACAGTTGATGACAGTTGGCAGTAAACTTGAACCACTCATAAATACTATAATACAATGTTTATTATTTCTAATCCAGTTATGCGTACAGAAAATCGTTGGTTTTTTTACATACAATAGAATTATTTACGATGCACATTTTATTTCGACAGCTAATTGATGAATTCTTTATATTTACAGTCTCGTACACCTAATTCCTAGACATAAACTAACAATTGTGCAATTAACTGATACAGCAGCTGTCAAATTAAACGTCCTATGAATAAAAATGGCGATTCGTTGGTATTATGGTAGATGCGTCAACTTTTGCAGGGTCTAGACGTAGATCGATTCCCATCTTTGGACGAAGCATGAATTAAAATATGTAGTCTATTCTAAAGAATAATTATTGTTGTACATGAAGAGGTATAGCGAATAAGATTGGAATTACGTCAGGTCTTGTAAAACACTTGAGTCTTTTATTTGACAACTTGCGATTAAATAGAGATTCTGTACATAAAAGTCACAACCTTTCTAACGAATCAACACAGGCAAACAAGTAAACTTCAAAAACATTCATAGTACATGACCCTTCACAGTGCTCGGTTCAAACCCATCATAACCTAAAATCACGCCATTATCATTCAAAACAACGCATGGCTTACATGTGTCTTTCAGCTGTGGCGGTTAAATAACACTAGACACTCCCTTGCTGCAAATTCTTCCGTGTTTCATGCACTAGTTCAAGGAAATACAGCAAGTTTCAATCTATTTTGAGTTCCAGTTTGATAAGTTCCCTATCAGTTAAGGAAGAAGCGCCGCACTGTCAAAACAATAAAAATAAAACCACACCTCCAAGCGTACGTAGCTTTCCGTACGGCGGCACTTCTGACGGCTCACCGGCATCCCGCAAATCGGGCGCAGATTAGCGAGCGTAGATTGTTAATCGTCGGATTTTGATTAAAATTGATTAACAGCGTTTAACCGCTTTAATCGCGGCCCAGCGCTTGTCCCGATGCGGTGGACGCGGATGGCAACTTGGCCTTAAGATTAACAGTACGCCTTTGGCAGGGTAGATGTTTTCCCTGGGGAAGTTACCTTTGACGTCACTGGTCTCGAGGTGCAGATTTTGTTGTTGCTGTTTGTTTTGTGGTGCAAAAGGCACTAAAGTTGTCACTGATCCATGGTTTTTCGTATAATTTTTGTTTGGGGATTTTGAAGGCGTCGGTAAATCCATGGCTTATTGGTGTCAGTTATGAGCCTTCCTGCTTTCCGGTCAATAGCCAGTGTTTATAATCATCGCAAGGCGAGAAGGTCGCCTCAATCTTCGTGTTCTTCTCGTGAGGTGAGCAGAAAATTGAATTAAATTTAACGGTTCGGAAACGACTTTTTTGGAAGCGAGGCGTTTAATCAGGTTAAGGCGTACATCTTGGTTCTCTAGAAAAGCAAATACAATTGAGCATGTTTATTACTTTATGGTAGTCAATTATTTTGCTTTATCACCGTTAAAAAGTAAATTGATTTGAGCAGTGTTATTAAGTTTGTTTTTAAACATTTCTCAAATAACGTATTTACAGTATAAAGCGTCCTTTTCCCTAAATATTACAAACCAGCAAGCATTGGGTTGAAGTCGAATCAAAACTGTTTTTCCAAATTTTTTTTCTTTAAAGGAGTTTTTAACTTTAAAATTTAAAGAAAGAGAACTAAATCGTGTTTCATGGTTCTCATTTTCTAGGAAATTATTATACCCCAAAATAGATGTACCTTTCTTCAGTTGCTCATCTTGGCAGTGTTAGGAGCACTGCAATTGTGTCTATTTTGCTCCAAAAAATAAACTTGCTACACATTTAAAGTTTCATCCAGACATCCTTTCATGCTTATGAGGAATAACATAAAATTGCATTACCATAAACTCTACACGTATTCACGCGAGCACCGCTCTGTGCAGTTTCTCGTTGCTCAGAAGAAACGACCGTACGATGTATTGTGTGGTGGAGCAATATGGTCTTATTGGAGAATTTATTTAATTTTTTTTAAATTAAATGTGCTCTGAATTGCTCCGAAATAAAAACACTCAGCTTATTACCAGTATTATCATTTTATTTATCCCTAAAATTTGCTATACAACTAGCTTATGATAATTCGAGGAGGTTTCTACTAATAAATGATAACAACATGAGATCAAATAATCTTTTACCCTGGCGTTAGTTGTCTCACTTTAAAACCAAACGAACTTTATCAAACAAGAAATTTTCTGTTTTATAGTTTTGTAAAGTCAATAGTTTTACAAAATATTTTTTAATAATAATTGTCGAAAATGTTGTACAAGCATTTTTATCTAAATTTTGGTGTATCTCTAATGACATTACCCTTGGGGTAGCCATTTAGCTCCCTATGTACATAATTAGAACGAGAAATGAAAACCCCGCGCGTAATGTTTCGATCATTATAAACACCGCTATACTCGAAAACGAAAACATGCACGAACCCATTCCACAACACTTTCCATCCTATATGTACGCGTTTTTGCACCCGTACAGAACGTACGAGTGCAGCTACGAGGTGTTAAAGAGCCCGTGGCTCAATGCTTTTGCCAAGCGCCGAGTACCATGACGAGGATGATGGGTACGGAAAGGGCACGGAATGATGAAAACCCGAACTCACTGAAACTTCGTTATACAATTTTAATAAATTTTATTTCGTTTCTTATTCATATGTATTAATTTTATTTCTCAATGCTCCTGTTACCACACCTTTCCTCTGGCAACATCATCATCACGATATGCTGCGCATTGCCCGTCGTTAGGTGTGGATGTTTGTCGAACTTTTCGTTGATCATGATTTTTAATATGCTTTAATTAACTTTACTCTTAATTCATTCTGTGCCGCACACAGCCGGATTGTGCTGCAGCCCGCTTTCCAACGAAAAACTCGCTACCTCAATATTGGGGCTATTTTAATGGTCGTCCAGATAAATTATGCACACACCCACCATTTACCCTGCACGTGATGCTGTCTCACCCCTTTTAACCTCTCACAGAAAAGCAATTTATTTCAATCCCAAATGAGAAAAATTTGCGTTACCATTTGCGGCAAACAGGCGGGTCCGGTTACACATTGCCTACCTTCCAGGCGCAACAAACTCAACCGCAAAGGCAAGGTCTCGCTTCGAGCACGCCTTTCTCAAGGTGTCGGTCATACATATTTGGAATGGTTTTAGTTCGTGGAATTGTTCCCACCATCATTTCCATATTCATATAGGCGCTTATGCTGTCATCGTGGACGGCGACACAGGATGCAGCGTCGACCCACGCGGTGCACGCACGCAGAGTGTGTTATGATAATGAACTGCACTCACTGCATCAGTGGCACAGTTTCCGATGACAATGCTGAAGGAAAGCGTTCGCAATACAACTCATTCCAGATGGGATGGCGATGCTGATGAGACGCCTGAAAGAACGGTTGATTCGCTCGCTCAATTTGCATGATTTGTAAGAAATTAAAGGCACGGGATGAATGGGACAAACACTGTCAATATGGAGGATTGATGTGTGCATGCAGGTTAACCTTTTCCCTTGCTTTATCTAATAAGACGGATCTCGAAGCCCTTCTCACCGCTGTTTTGTAAAACTGTGTCATATCGACGTGCTCGTTCGTCGGTGGGGGTGTGTTAATTAATGACATGGCAGTCTCCAGCCCATCGAAGGTCAGCCCATCGAGAAAGGCAAACTATCCATCAAACAATCTTCACTTCAGCTGTACGGAGCAGTGTGTGTGGTTTAGTTTTTGATGTTAATTGAAATCAATTGAATTACAAATTAAGCTGCACCGCACGCGCTCGCTAATACGCGCGGCACGCTCGCGGAGCGGAGACGTCAATTATAATTCCCACGTGGTTTATGGAGAAACGAAACGCTTGAGTTTAGTTTACAAAAAGTCTCTGGGATGGAGAATGCTTAGAAGGTGTATGGGCCGTCAGTAAAACGGGGCAGATTTTCCACTGTTGTGTTTGTGATTATATATTACGCCGGAGAATGGTTGAACTCCTGAGAGTTGTTGTAGTTTTGAGAACACGACATCGCTGGATTTTGTTCATGTAATAATCATGGGATGAGCAGCAATTAGATTAAGATTACATTTAGATTACGCTATAAAACAATGTTACCTGTCACATGTGTCTGTGATTTGAATATAAACGATTTTGAATGGGTAGAAGCTTTGTTGATTATTAAACTTGGAAAATTTAGTACTCTTTTTACTAATGTTTTAAACAATTACACCACCTGTAAAATTAGTAGTTATTGTGATATTTTTCGGAAGTGTTTAATTCACCAACTGAACCATTCAACTTGTGCTTTGGCATTGTTTATTCATTAAGTATTCTTTTATATTTTTTTATAATTATGTTTTTCTTTACGTTTAGTAGTCTTTTATACATGCTATAATTCTATAATACAGTTTATATGTTCTTTTTCAAATGTCGTATGTTTGTAATGCATAATTCAAAAATTCTCAAAAATTCGAATAAAATTCGAATGAATTTTGTAAAGATTTATTATTTAAAAAAAAATACTAAGAATATGATTAATACTATACAGAACGAAAAGAAGTCTCGAAATTATTTCCTCAGTAAAAAGCTTCTAATAAGTAAGGTCAAAGAGTACGAGCTTCACTGGAACCATAATCCAGCCATAAATTTGTGAAACCATTGCTTTACCATTGCTACCCGCACCTGTTGTCTGGTGGACCAAAAACAATTGCCCTAAAAAGGTCATACGGCGCAGTGTAATCGGGTGAGCCTGTCACCGAACCATTCAAGACAGTAACGACGCTGTCCGTCATCCCGGCGTCGTATCGTAAATTAATAACATAAACTCAGCACAAATGCGCATTACGGGCCCATTCAGGTCCTTTTTTTCCGCCGGGCCGGGCCTAAAAACCGCGCAAAACTGCATGCCTTACAAGCGCCGGGTGGTCTGCATTGTGCCCCAATGAACGGCGTTGAATACCGAAGCATTTTTGTTTCAGCTTCGCCCAGTGGATACCGACGGCTTACCGATGGCGGGCAGTTTCATCACGGATCCCCACGATCGTGACGGTGTCCCATTGTGCGTTGCGTCGGAAGTGCAAACGTTGCGGGTAACGCTTTGGACAGCACCGTACCCTGATGAGTGATGACGGATCAGAACGTCGGTCCGTGGACGTATGGACAAGCTGAACGGCAAACCCGAGCCTATAGAGCTTACGAAAAGCACGTTTAACTGTAGTTGTGCCAGTGAATGGCATTTTGCCAACACGTTTGGCCATCTCGCGAATATTACGCCGGACTCATGGCACCGAGCAGGACAGGGCAAGAGCAAACCGTTTTAAAATATTCGTCCCATTTGGAGAAGCCTTCTATTGTGATGGAAGAATCGGGACGTTTTTGCTTGCTAGCTCTAATCGGTCTCTAAAGCGTATCTTTTACGTGTAGGGGACAGGGCATCCATCCTTCCGGTCAGCAGGACACTCTTTTGACAGCAGAATGCTGCACTATTCATCCTTTCTGATGGCTTGAATGTGGGGAGAAAATATATATTCACACAAAGCGGTTGGATAAAGCGCAAGTAAGCTTTCCAAAAACTGAAGCAAAATCATTATTCAAGGGAAAAAATAATAGGCTGTGAAACTTTTTCAATGCATATGTTATTCCTTTATTATTTCAACGCATGGTAGCATAATTGATTTTTATTTCATTGAAGTTTACAATATGTTATGGTGTTATGCCAAACACAAAAACCCTTTAAGATACTGCAAGCCACAAATTACCAAATTCCAACCAACAACAGATGCTGCTGCTTTAACAGCAGCGTGTTTTACAAGTCATAACCACAGCCCTAACAACAAGCGGCATCCGCTCGGCTACAAAATAGCAGCAGATATGACTTTGGAAAAGGCAATGGAGCATACATTCGGCAAAGCGGAAACTGCCAGTCACTAAAATGTTTCCGTATGCAAAGTGTTGCAATAGGCGACCCCAGGAGTTCTACCCTGCATGTGTTGCCAGTGAAAATGTATGTGCTGTTCCGAGGGAAAAAAAGTTCAAGTGATGGCAAAACCGTGAGAGGGAACACGCTAATAGAAAACTGTAGTGAAAAAAAGTTTCTATTTACGTCAGTATTGCAGCGAAACTTTGCACAGCTTCCCGTCCTACGCGCGGCAGAGCATCGCTGGCAGCCAACTACAAAGTTATGAATTCAATCAATTTTATTCGACTGGAAGACATGACTTCCAGGTCGGCAGTTGCTTTACCGCCATCAGCTCGGTTCCGGGAGCGATGTGAACGTTTAGGTTTGAACTTTGTATTTTTCCCCTTCGGAACGTTCTCCTTTGCAATATCCTGGCCCGTTTCCCGTGATGGAAGAGTTGTTAACGATCGTTGGATTTCCGCCAGTTCCGGTATCTTTCTACCCCCTACGATGCGCTCGAAAGGGATGAGCAAATCTGAATATCTCTCCAAGACGCCACGATCCGAGGCAATCGGTCGCGAACTTGCACCCCGTTATCATCCGGTTATTGGCGGGATGTTTTATGATGTTGTTTTCTTTGTGCTTGTGTCTGCATCGTATCCCAACGGTGTCCTGGAATTTGGAAGGCTAGACGAGAGCGACAAAAAAAAGCATGATGCAACTTTGTAGGAATCTCCAAGCAAACTTCAGATCGAAGCGACAGCAACTGTTCCCGATTCATCATCGTTCCAATCGTTTCGATTTGACTGGCGTAAGTTTGGTTCAAGTTACTAAATCATGTACAGTTTTTTGCTTGCATTTCTCAAGTTGTTTGTGCTTGCTGTTTAGACATTGTAGTATAATTTTACAACAGCAATCTTTTGTTAGAACTTGGAAGATGATGGAAGACAAAATATTGTTCATAACAGTATTAATAAATAAACTTCAAATAATCAGAAAAACAGTGGTTATCACATATAACAAGAAAGAAACTTCCTGAAGGACAAATTTTGCAGTTGAGAATTTAAACAGAACACAAAACAAATGACAGCTAACGTCTAGTTTCTCTATTACAATGGATGGCGAATGCTTGACGAATCGATATAAAACCTTTTTTTTGTCGAACCATAGCACCACTGACACACCATGAAACCTCGCACCAACTGCCATCGCTTCCTTTTTAGCTGTTCGTTTGTTTCGACGAGGTGTCGAATGCCGGTCCCAGTGTAAACAGCGATGTAAACGCTTGTGACGACCGGCACGGATACCACAAACTCCTTCCACCTAGCCACTTCCATACAAACATTCAATTCCATCCCCAGAATCCATACGGGGTCTAAGGGAGAGCATGTGTGCGACCTCGGAGCAACATAAATTCTAAATAAATTTGTTGACAATCGAACATCTGTACTCGAGCAGTGGCTGAGGTGCCTCTCGGTTGTTCTTGGTTCTCGGTCGTCGTTGAATGGAAAGAGCGTGAAGTGGAAAACGAAAAGTTTCACGAGCCAGTGTCACTGCCGATTCAATCGGTTGCGTTGGTGATAAAGCACCCAGCAAAACCAATGCCAGACTGATAAATTTATGGCCTTGGGTTGTGTCAGCTTCAATCTAGCTTCCCAGTTCGCACATGACAATACGAACAGTCCAGAGCCATGGAACAGAGTCGGCTTTGTTTCATAAATTTTGGCTGGATTGTGGTGAAAATGGCGATTTGAAGTGTCGTCCTGATTGAACCAGCTTTTGTTGAATGACACACGTCCACGAAATGCTACCAGTTCTCTCAGCAAAAGGCGATCAAAATGGTTATGATGTGTTTCGTATTTCTTTTCGAGTTTGGTTCAATTGCGTAACACCTAAACGGCCTACGGAATTGCTTTTATCGCTCGTTTAGTGATTACTTTAATCGTAAACCATTGATTGAAAACGGTCGAATGTAATGGCGGAAAACATTTATCTTGCTCGGTGCATTTGTATACGCCTGAAGGTATGCAATCTAAGGTTGAATTTTGTGCATGTTTCTGTAACTTTATTGGATATTGTACATATCTCCGACTTTTATTTAATCCAGTAATAAAATTAAAAAAATTGAATAAGAAATTGTGTTTTAGACTTTATAATCCAGATAAACCAAGGAATCAAGTATATAGCATACCTTTAGGTGTTCTTCATTCAATATAAAGTCCTATAAGCTATGTGTAGGTAGAAAAGTAAAATCAAGCAAACATTCCTTTAAAGGTTAAATGAAAAATGATTTCATTCGCATTTATAATTACAGGACTTTGAGCTTCTTATGCTTCAAACCCAAATATTTGTAATTCTTTTTCAAAACCGTATGATGTTTATTTTTAAATCAAATGTGATTCTTTGATACTTGAACGTGACAACTTTGAAACAGTTTACTGTCTAGCAGGCAGAAGATAGGCGTTTTTTAGTTTTCCTACCTTTAAATCAATCAAATCACATCTACCAAAAGCGTTCTTCATGTTACATGACCGAAAAAAAGCAAATCAGGACAATTGACTTATACTTCCGCCATCTATTCCCGTTTAAACATTGCTGGTGGATTGGTAGGGCATATTGGGGTAAAATTTACATTTTCCATTTGCACATCGTTACGTTACGTTGTTTGATGTGCCAGCTGTTTGATAGGTCTTTTTGTCAACGATTATCAACACAAAGAAAATTTTACAGTCTCGTACAGTACAGAAAACGTAAGGTTCGGCCCATTGGTAGTTTCTATTTACATCATCTGGTTGCAGAGGTTTTGTTCATCGTGGCGTGAAAATCAGCCTATTTATATTCTCTACATATGCTCTGTATTTGTTGATGCAGTCCTAATCCACTCCTTAGCCTAAATTTAGGCAATATTTAAGACTTTACATGGATTACTTGGGAAACATTAAAAAAATATTCTAACGTATTTCCATGTATTTCCGTATTCCATTCTAACGTATTTCCATAACGCATTTTTCCATATTGGAATAACTGTAAATCTAAAAAGCAAAAGTTCAAAAGATAGTTGGACGCCACGGTTGAAAAAAAAAAAAATCTAGCACAATACACACCATTCCTGCAGTGGAAGTACACCGTACACTTGGAATGTATTACAAGAAGAATGCATTGCTGCCTTGTACAAACCATGACGCAGTAATGAAAATATTTTCCCATTGCGCTGCTAAAGAAATGTCCCACTAGCTGCAACCGGAATGAAAAAACGAGTATTTATTACATTGCAGTTATGCGGTGGAAAGCACAGTACGTTGACCGATGGTGTGAAGTTAGTGTTTAAATACTTTTGTACAAAATTTAAATCACTCCTGGTCACATTTTACCCGTTTTCCAAACATGGGTAGTGTCGTTAGGAGAAAATTTAAAAAGTCTTCAATATTTTGTAGAGTTTAACGTAGTTTGTTACCGAGTGAAGTGTTAACACAAACGAAATGTAGGAAATAAAGGAATATTGCTTTATAGTACGAAAGATAAACTAATTGAGGCCATTTTTTGCACACTCCTGTTGGAAGTGAAACTGATTGCATACTTTCAGGCGTTTAGCTAATACTTAAGTGAATTTAAATTAAATTGGGGTTGTATAAAGATTATTAATATTTAATCATCCTGCTTGAACGCTCCGATGAGTAAGATTGTTGTCAAATATTTTGTGTTCCGCCCTACACATCCTACCACGATGATGACTTCCATCAAACTTTATTGCACAATTTCTGTTCTGTCACGCTTCCTCCGGTACCTCACCCTATCAACATTTGCTTACCAAAGCATCAATCTAAAAGGCATGCTGCGTGGTTGGTGTAAAACGTCCCCGCGAAGAAAACCTCGTTATGAGAAGAACATAAATTCATTACCCTTTTCGGTTCGCGACCAAACCGTGGGACGGAGCAACAACGAACGTCGAGATTGGTACGCCTGTTAACATAACCGTCACTCCTTCCGTGTTTATTGTTCCAAAATATCACCCCTCAACGTTCAATGTTGTACCGTTCCAGCAAAGGCGAGGTGGAATATGGAATTGAAGATTGAAAGACACGGACAAACACTGTAGGGCGAAAGGGTAGTGTATTTGTGGGTGATTGTGGGTGATAAATTTGTTAACACAATAGATGATGCAGCGCACACGTCAAGGAAAATCGAGCAAAATCATTTATCAAAGCGTGAGGAAAACGAGTACTTGAACGGTTTGTTGCTGTCTTTTGTGGGGAAATGTTGTGACAGCGTTCCTAACAACCCAATCAATGTCATTCGTAGATTCGAAAGAGGAACTCTTTGATACGAAAACACAAATTGCAATCAATTAGCAAATTATATTTTTGATAAATTCGATAGAGCTGTATGTATATGAATCTTATCAACCAGGAAGAGATTTTTTTCCCTCAAAAATTAACTAGAGGGATGATTTCATTTTTTGTATCATATGTTGATAAAATTGAATAGAACGTTTTCCATACTGGTCATACTAAAGTATATAAAAATGATTTA
This sequence comes from Anopheles epiroticus, assembly GCA_000349105.1. NCBI lineage: Eukaryota > Metazoa > Arthropoda > Insecta > Diptera > Culicidae > Anopheles > Anopheles epiroticus. The sequence goes on along the minus strand of KB672028.1, from coordinate 36,292 downwards.
CACTATTCCATTACAAAGAGGGCTGTGAGAAGCAGCAGTACTGAAACTTCCGGTTGATAAATGGCTCCAATTCTCAACGGTCTCAATGAACTGTCTCGTACGATGCGAACACACTTCTTCCTTGAAACAAAAGGACCAACACAACAGCTCTAGGGACTTGAAGTAACGGTAGGAATTCCATCTTCGGGCCGTTTGTCAAATGGTTGAACCATTTACTCGGTCACGGCTCGGATATCATTGAGTGGAGCCGTGCGTACAACTTACGCTGTAAATACGGTTGGTGACCACAAACTGGGCCGGATTTTGAACTTTCGATTTCATAAAACTCACACGCAGAGGCGTTTGTAAGCTTTGATTTTAAAAAAGTTACCTTAAAACGAGCGATTTCGTGGTTTTAATGACTTAAAGCGGGTGTTGGCCTGAGTCGGTGACTAACCCTTCAATGATAAAACAAAACTTGGAGAAGTATGGTTTCGTTTGGCTTGGTATTTATTTATTTTGTGGAATAAATTTATTTTAGTGTCCTCTTACCACGCGAAAGCAACTTATAAGTGATTTCTGAATATATATTTTTTTATGCAATTTAGTTTATTTAAATTGTATTGATGATTTTGCAACAATATTCTGCGATCTTGAAGATCTTTATGGAAATTATGGTTTTCAATAGAAAAGTTCTAAAAGTTCTTTGCTTGTTTAAATTGGCACCCGGATTGCGGCAATGAGCTGCAGGCTGTAATGGAGGCCCGTTTGGTTTTTTGTGCAGATGTTTGACCACATGACATGGCATGAAATGACTTGTGCCGCCTATGGAGACATTTCGGAGATGATCCATCCACTTTACTACTTGACCTGCATCACCAAACACGGCTGATGGCCATACTATCAATCACAGTTCATGACCCATCGCGCCGAGTTGAAAGTCGTGACACGCATTAGAGGAAAATTCCAATATGTGATCCATAATGCATTCATTTCATTTCAAGGTTCTCTTGTTCGCTATCATTCCTGCGAACGTGAGTCCCTTTGATGTCTCTTTTTGACTGGAGTGGTGCTTTTGACTTGTTGTGGCAATGGTAAGAACGCCAAAACATATCTTTCCCTGTGACTTATCGTAAGTTCATGTTTGTCTTGAACGTAGCTTAACAAGAATAATAAACAAATTCCTATTTTACTGTCCCTCTCTTATGGAAAGCAGACGGTCTACGTACATGGAACTAAGACGGTAAGCGGATGTGACTGATTGATATGATTTATGGGAGTAGAGTCCTTAGCGTGTTTATTTACGATGGACTTTACGCTTCGGAGGAGACAACTCCATCAAAATATATGGAGCAGCTTCCGGTCAGGTTGCTTAATTGTGCCGTTCCAAGAATGGCACTTTATTGCAAAGACTCTTCCTCCATGAAGCTCTTGTCGTTCATTTCTTGCATCTTCCAGTATTGTGATGAAATTTTTCCAGTCTTTTATGAAAGTCTTCCCTGAGCTGACGACCGGTAAAATATGTAATCAACTTATTCTTCTAGAGCAAACAAGATACAACAATACTTTCCTGTACGTGGGTAGCAGGAAAAGGCTGATGGATGAATTATCTGTCTGTTGTATCCTTCCGCCATTAAACAAAGTGCTGGGCATAGTTGCAGCGACATTAATCTTATGCTATTTGTGCGTGTTTATTACCGCATCCGTTTATTAAGACATCGCTACATATTGAAGCGAGTTGTTCCTATATTTTTCGCAAAAAAACCTTATTATTTTTTATCTTTTGAGGAACTTTACATTTGTGCACCAGATAGTTTAACATTGTTTAAATGGCTGGCAGACACTCTTTGGAGATTAAATAGATTGAATTTTTAAGCCGCGTGATCCATCTTACTCCTGCACACCTAAGTAGTAAAGAGTTATTATATACGAAGTAGAAATGTCCAATAAAGGATCTCTCATCGTTCTGAGGGATGTCGTGTGTGGAGCCTAAAAATCAATCTTACCTTTTTCACACTCCATTAGAATCGTAATCGTGTGTCAAAGTGGCATTGATTATACACAAACAATCACTCACTGCAATCTCTAGCGGAGTCCATTTCAGCATGACAGTTGTGGTGGGTTCCCTTTTTTTCGCTTTTATTTGGTCAGAGATACTGCCGAAAACGTTAGAGTAAATTACTGTTTAATTGGTAAGAACAGAAGAAGAAATGGTAGCAGTAACAATTAAAGAATTTTGAGACCAGAGGTAGCTTTTCTATGACCTTATTGAAACCACCACCTACAAAAAAGCAAGAGCTCAGCAAAGTGCATTCTATACAGCGCAAAACTATTAGAATAGATTGCATCTTTCTCTCATGCTTCGCATACTAACGACCACCAAACGTCGTTTTCCGCGATGCCATTGTATGACGATTATGTAGCTATCCTTATTCCTTTTCCCCATTTACGATGTGTTTGAGAGGAGAAAAAATAATTTCATTGTTTGAGAAAGAGGTTACAGGAACTTGATGAAATGTAAACCTTTGACGGCCAAGGTGAATGTTGTAACCAGTTAGAACAAAAATACAGTGGAAAGGTGACATTATTAAGCTCTTCGTTGTTTTGATTCCCACTGTTTCTCTCTATCTCCAAAGTACCCATTTAAAGGAACTATTTTCCTGTTGGAGTAACGCTACGGGTTATGGTAAGTGCAATCGTTACTTTCAACAGTCGTTTTCCACGCTAGATCCCCTGGAGCAATATGACTCTAGATTAGCTTCATTAAAATGTGTCGCTTTTGTGACCATTTGTTTATGTTGGAATCTTTGTTGGAAGGAAGTCAACTCCAGCTGTGCTAACGCTTTGTCATTTTATGTTCTTAATTTATTCTCTACGTCGACGATATTCAGCTAGGGAAGCCCATCTAAGTATAAACAAGTTTTTACTTCAAATGGCTTTTGTTTAGTTCGGTTAGAAGATCAGTTAACAGAGCAATAAATGTCAAGAAAATATGATTTCAACGTTGTGGTTTGGAAAAGGATGAGCAATTGACCAGCCTGTTTGTTTGATCATTAGGTGAAGAATCAAAGTTGTTTGGCGGTTGGAGTTTTGTACGACACTTTCAAGCTTTTTCACATTAAAATAGCCCTTCTGTCAAGTTGATTGATTTCGATTGTGCTTTTGCAAAAGTTTTTTGTGTAATAAAATCAGTGCTGTCCTTCTCTTTGTGCTTTGGACACATTTGATGGCAATAAACAGTGCAACTTTCTTGAGCCAATGTTGCTAAACAGTTTTAATGGCTTAGCTTTGCCAAAGCTATCAAAAGAGTAGTGTGTTGCCATAGCGATGAATTTGTGAGATTTTGTGCAAAGAAGTATATGTCTGTCTAATCGTGTTAAATCTTTGAATTTTAAGCCTGGAGTATCCATAGCATAGTTGTGGATGTTTCAAATGTCAAAAAGCATGAACTTTTTGCGATCTTCCGTACCGTCCGTTCCGAGAAGTGTTGCAACGCGATTTACAAACTAAATAACAGTTTCTACTCACGTGTGACCATAACCTGCAAAAGTGTTACTCTTCTGTCACCAAAACCTCTTACCCTGAGTGGATCAGTCTCTCGCCTGTAGAGAAAAGCACCTGACGAGCGGACATTGTTATTCTGCTTTCTTCTGTACCGAATATATTTACTCGACCTTAGACCCAACATTGTTGTCGCTACAGAACAAGCTTCCTAAAGATGCTCTTAAATGCATTCACTTTCCGGACGTTTTTAACCTCCTCCTTTCTGCGACCTTTTAACCTCTTCAGCCAGCTGAAGCTATTGGACTGTAGCGCATTTTCACTGCACAATGCTTTAAGAGACTTCATGCTCTATACGGCTCGACCTTGTTTCTCCACCACCTTACTTTACTGCAGCACTTTGCGTGAGGTGTTTTACAGAACCATGAGCCTCACCACCAGAGCAAAAGAGCGCCATAAAAATCAAGTTCCTTTTTCCGTTGGCATGCATACGCTAGAGGATCATATATGGAAAAGTTTACTTTGCGTTTTTCGGCGTTAAAACACGGGCTGACTGAATCTGGGCAATCATGCAAAGGTTTCTTTAAGCAAGCACAGTACATTGCCCATGTTTTCCCGAGCATTTGGCGCTCAAATGCACACAATTGTACACCGGCAAACGGTTCACTGGTGCGATGCCTAGAGTGAACTTCGTGAGGATGTTCATTTTGCCTAGTAGATGGAGTGTTACTAAGTTTAAAGAGTATATCATAGTTTATACGTGTAACAGACTTTTGTAAACAAACAGAAATTATAATCTTGTGAGACCCAAAATATTTTGTATATTACATTTGGCTTATTATGCAAAATACTTTGGAAACTAACAGACTCAAATAAAAAGAACTATTTTCCCAGATGTTTCTTAGGCTTAGAGTTGTATAAGAACCAGTTAAGCCTAATCCACTAAATCTCTTCTATGTCCACACATGGGCTTCTCAGCAGCTGATGAGCAGCTCTTATCCGTGCAGAGATGATCGCTAATACGTTCTAGTGTCATAACCCGTTCCGAGTTCTTCTTGTTTCAGAATTATCCTTTAGTAAGAGAAGAGAAAAAAATACTTTAAACCCTTTCAGTTTTACTCTATTCCTCTTGTTCCAGCAGTGTAGTAGAAGCTGTACTTCTTCACTTATACTAGTGTTTTATTTGTCCTCGTTTTTGTCCCATCCCTTCCCGCCCTTGTGAAAACAACCAGACGCGTTAGAGGACATTTTTGCTTCCAATATATTCGCACCAGCCTCGGCCTTCAACGAAAGAGCCACCGAAAAGCGTTTTAGACGTGTGGTTTTTCTCAACGCCGGCACGAGGCCACGTTGGTCCCGTTGGCTTCGTCGCCGCTGCCAACGGGTGAAAAAGAGAACCACGGAAAAGGAGGCAGTTAAATTTGCTTCCGTACTAAAATGCGTTAATCCTCTTACAGAGGTAAGAATGCCTTTGAGACGGGGAACGGGAAGCCGCGGGTGCTTAGAGCCGGTGCGACGTTGGTGTACACTTTTTCGGACCGCTTTTGACACTTTTAAGGATTTCTGGTCAACGAGATTCCATCCTTCCCTGCATTTGTCCGTTTTGCTGCGGGATACTGCGGTTTAGCGCAATTTCCGGGACGGAGTCAGTACGGAGCTTAAAAGGATTTTATCCCTCACCGAGTGGGGTTTGTGCTAAATGTTCGGCGTCCGGTGTGTTTTCATTTGTTTTGGTAGGCGTTTGAGCATTTCGTTTCGCATGGGTTTTAGGTGCGTAATGCTTTTATAAAGTGACAGAAACAGATGTGCATTTTGTGCAGGGCATCGTATGGTGCAGCAATTGTGAAAACTCCTGTTCCTGATTTCAGTGGAAGAATCGTCCTTGAAAAAGCGAGCAAGTGGATTAACCAGGAATGACATAAACCAAATTTACTTGGATTTGTTCAAACTCAGGTTACAAACTTACCGAATCTGGATTTCTCAAGCCAGAATCATTTTCTTTGATGCTAATTTTACACAATTTTCTCTTCATGACAAACTAATTAGTGATATGCAATGTGACCCTATCTGAGGCAACCACAGTGCCCCTAGTGCTTAGAAGTGTGACAATTAACTTCCTCCCATCAAGGGAGAGTTTCTGGACGGGAACAACAAGACAAGAACTATGTCGTTTGTATACAGATACCTGACAACTATTTTCTAGTTTTAAGGGAAGCAATAAGAGCATTAGCGTGAACTGGATACGAGCTTACAATATCAGCAAAATAAAAGACGACATCCTGAAATCGAACACGACAGATCAATCCTCAGTTCAAAAGGGACCGATTACCGATTGTGTAACAATGTAAGGAAGATAGAGGGAAAGAAAATTAAACATTAATGTAATTCCAACTTATCATATGCCCTTCTTGAACGCTTTTCCGACCGATTTACTTGCTTTTACGAAAATACAGTGTCGAACTGCTGCAAACACCGCAAAAATGCAGGAGATCCTTCCCGCTACCGCTCTTTTCTCACTTCAAAAGATAGGAAGATAAGCGACAGCTAAAGTATCCCGTTGTTGCTGGAAAATAACATCAAACATCGACCTGCTTGGGAATGGGACAGCTCAACGACGGTGTAAATGACGATAATGAAGAGATGAAAGCGTACACTCCGCCAGAACGACAGCATGACCTCGTTCTCATTCTCAAGCAAAGAAGATGGAGCTGTAGGATAGCTTGAAATTGAAGGAAACTACTACCGTACAAACTCGTTAGAGTTTGGCCTGATCGTTGCATTTCCGTGTCTCGGCACCGCAGAACAGCCTGGCGAAACGTGATGATTATAATGCTGCTCCCGGTGGGAGCAACTTCCGCTCAGCCTTGATGCACAGTGTCACTTGGCGTGCAATTTTTGGTGCCACAGTACACCTTCGGGAGTTGTCGATTGAAAATGAGCGAAAATTGAGTTGCACTTTTTGGGGCGTCCCTGAGGGAAAGAATGAGATGACTGAGCCTGACGAGACTTTCAATACACCCTTGACACTTCAATATAATGTGGAGCAAAGGTTCTTCTGAGTCGCTAAAGGGACAGAGCAAAAAGATGTTTAATCTAAGTGTCTTTTTGATGAAAAGACTTGTTCAAAATCAGGGTTTCTTTTCGTATAGAAAATCCATAAAGTAAGGAATAATGTCTACTTTAAAATATTATCATACTACGGAGTGTCAATGTAAGTTAAGGAGACATTAATATAGGAAGGAATAATCTAGGATAATAAAGGAAGGATTACCTTGACATATACGCTTGTTGCCTATATTGTTTCCAAACTAGTCAGCATTACTAAAGCTTTTACAGTCACACGTTTGATCTTCTACTTTAGGAAATGTAAATACTGTACTAGTCCGGAGCATCGAAAACCAGATCCTATGTCTACAAGTGAACCATCGTTTCAACACTGCTTTTCATGGTTTTGGTCAGCGACAAGCAGTCCAATTCCATTACTGTTTTAGGTACTCATAAAACCAAACAGAGCTTGAGTGTCGTCACCACAAAACCAACCTGTCCGGTGTACTCAAAACATGGCTGATATGCATTGATTTTTATGTCACTTGTTGACACATTTTTTGCTGCTTAAAGCCACAGTTTGCCAGTTGCAGACCAGTATCCTTGTGCCGATATGAAAGAGAGTGGAATTTTTCATCTGAAATCATGAAAAAACGCATCCATGTGGGGGGTTTCACAGAAAAAAAGCGCAACTAAAGCATCTACAGTTGTCGATTGGCATATGCTATTTGAGAGCCATATGTATGTTTCCCCAACTGAAAAAAATATCAACGTCAATGTGTCATCGAAATTGACAGTTTTGGTTCAGTGTTCCCGCGAGCGTTTTGGACAGTCGGTCATTAGATTATTTTGAGTTGATTCTTATTTATATTTTTAGCTTTGATTGTGAGCAGGTTAAAGTAGTTGAATGGTATAGATTAGAAGCATACAACAAAGAACATAGAAAAAATGTATTTTAAGCATCATTTCAAATGGTGAAAATTATTATTAAACGTGGTCAATTTGTAGGGGCTGACCATTATTTACAAATAAAAATAATGTGTGATATTTACTATGTATGTGGTAGCTTACAAACACCTCTCTTGAACCTTTTGGTTGACTTGTAGACGATTCCCTTCCCCATTAATCTATAACAATGTACTGTTTATGCAAATTGAATGTCATCAAGTTTGTGGAGTATGTCCTTTATTATTATCCAAGAAGACTAGATCAGCCTTCATAAAAAAAATCCCCATCGAACAGCAACAAAACAGAGCAAAGAAAAGAGTATGAACAAAACTGCAATGTGACTAACGAGCTTACTTTTATCGCAACTAGGCAACTAGTTTGCCAATGCTCAGTAGTTGTAGTAGACATACGGATAGAGAAACTCATCAAACAAAGTGTACGAAGGCAAACCGGTTTTAGTGACGGTTTCTAATCGTGATTGACTAATTTTACGCACTTTTAATAATTTTAAAATGAAATACAAGGCGATCACTCAGTACCGAAAATAGTCGTCGAATTATGAGATGTCAAAATAAAGCTCCTTTCCCATTCATTCAACATTCCCTTCAAAGCGTATACGTAAACCCAATGATGGCCAAAATTGTCGCAAAGGTTGCTCGTGTTAACTCTCAGAGTTTCTGTACATTTCTCTCGTTTGAAAATGAACAAACCCGTAACAGATCTTCCAATGCAAGTTGCATGTAACATATAGGGGAAATACTACATTCCACACTGTTTCACTCACTCTCTGTAAAGATAAAAATGATGTCGCAGCAAAACACGATGCAAATGGACGTACAGCCGGTGACAGCACACCTCGTGACAGCCCCAGTTCGGCAAACACGAACAAACCAAATCAAAACAAACAGTCCGAAGAGGTTCGAGACGGCGAGAGAGCACGCGCTTGCTCTCACCCGAAAGAACCTACTCCAGGGTTTATCTTCGGGTTTCGGTGTACATTTATCCTTGGTCGGGATTCAGTTGTTCTCGAAGCTCCAACCCGAGAAGCAGTTGAATAGTTAGACTTTAGCTTCTATGCTAGTGTTTTGTATTGTTTTGATTGATCATGCTCGGGGACGTTTTGTTGCCGGTAAAGAGCATCACGTACCACGTGCTCGAGGAGTGAGCAAGGTGTTTGAGCTAATTAAAACGTTTTAATAAGGGAAAATAATAACAGATGCTTTTGGTTCCAAACAAACAGTCGAACAATTTTAAAATAATTTTAGAAATAGTGTTTGAAGTGATTTTTGAAAGTAGAAGAATTCTTTGAAATGTCTGTAAAGATATTGCAGAACCGTAACTATACACAAATTGATTACTCTAGTAATCCCTTTAGAAAAAGGGATCTAAACTAAGCAGAGACTTCATTGGACGGTTCGACCATAAAACTTCAATAATTTAATGCAACAACAAGTGCTAAACGTAATAAGGAGAATGATGCCTGCGTGCAGGAGTCCCAAGTGCTTGAATCGCACGAGAGGACATTATCCAATAGATTTTTCTCCCCCAACGTAGAGAAAAGTGCCGACAATCTAATACATAGTGAACTACACATTTGGAACCATTGTGGCTCATTCAACGAGTTTCTTTGGCTGCGAGCATCCAAATGTGACTGTATAGCGGAGATGGCCTAGGAGGCTACACCTTGGGGAGCAAATCTTTGCTAGCATGTGGATAAGAAAGCACACCATAGGAGTAAAATAAGTTATCAGATTAATTATTAATCAAACGTTCCCGCTGCAGGTACGTAAACTTATAATATTCTTGCTATTATGGTTTATCATCCTCAATTTCTTTCTCTGTAAAGAAAACTCAAAACTTTTTCAGTCAAAAATTGTAGTAAAATTATCATCAAAATGGAATGTTTTTCTTTTTTCCCTCTGAACTGTGCAAAACAATGATTTCTTCTTAATTTGACTAATTAGTAAATGAATCACATCTGTCACTAGTGGCACCGTCGCCGTTTAGCCGTTTCATAGTCCTAGCAGTGAAGACAAACACTTCACATAATGATCAAATTTGCAGCTGACAATTATACCGGTTTGTGCCCGCGAAAACGCTTCAGGCATGTCACAGTTTTGTGCAAGAGAAGAAGCGCTTCAATCATAAAATTGGTGGCGATTTTCGTTCGCTCCAAGGATGGCAAACAGTCGAAAAGTTTACTTCCAAAAAAGTGGGTGACTTGTCGCGTTCATGCTAGACACGGTGTGACGATGGCAAGGAATAGAATTCTTCATATCGACCAACTAATTGAAGATCTGTGTGCACCACACTGTGTTTGAAATCACCCGAGGCGCTGTATCTACAGATTCACTTCTTGGTACCCACGTGCTTTCATGAAAATCGTCCCGAACGGCTGCACTCATTGCCGAATAGACCGTTTGCCGTTTGCCTTTAATTAAACCACCGTCGTTCATCGGCCCTAAATGGCTAGCCAGGATCCGCGAAAAATACGACCTGCGAAAGAGCATTTCGTTGCCCACACATTTGGATTGTTTAGCTTCCAATTGCACCGAAACAGAGATCGCACTTTGGCGCTCTATTGACTCACAAACACTACGACGAAGCTTCTGGTCACTATCATGGGAGGTTTTCCGAATGTTAGCTCTAGAACGGAAGAGATTTAATTGAATCAGATGCTCTACCCATAGCGGTGTACATCTTTTCCCCGGGTTCGCGAGTCTGGTAGTGAGATGACTGCTGCATCATCAAACATTGAGTGGATGAAACCATTCCCGCTCACTAGAAGAGCGGGCACAAAAGCACAGGACAAGCAAATTAGATTATCTGAAAAAGCACTAGCTTTAGTGATTTGCTCAAACTACACAGCAGTCATGCAGAAAATATGCATCCAAAGGTGGGCGAAATGCAGCGGGAAAAATCACCTGTCAACTCGATTAACACAAAAGGGATATATGGTCCCTGATCTCGAGAGCTGAAATGGTCGATAGATATTGTTATTGTGCAGTAAATTTCTTTTCTAGCTTCCTGTAAACCGAGTTAACGTAGGAAAGTAACGTGAACATAAGAATAACATCAGCTTGTCTGTTTTCTAAACGAATACATTTGTCATCAGCGTATCATGTTTATGTATAACATAAACTGTTATACACCAGCTACCTTGCATTACCCTGTCCACCAAAATTCTCTCTTCGCTACATTTTATTCTACTTTGTTTTGATTGCATTCATCTTCAAACATCAGAGCTTCAACTGCAATGCAAACAGATGGCAAACGTTAAGAAACGTTTCAAAAAGCTGGTTTTATATTACACTCCATGAGAACGATTCCTTTTACCGATTCCAGAGGAAATCAAACTACACTTATGCTCAGCGTGAAGGAGAGTTAAT
>KB672028.1:8525-20325 GCA_000349105.1 Anopheles epiroticus | reverse complement strand
AGTCGATTTAAGGAGATAGGTCTCCATTCGAAAGCGTTGACAAACGAATGCATTGATTGCATACAACCAGGCGCATAAAAATAAAACTCCTCCATAAACGATTCAATCGATGGTTCTTTTCAGCTCGATTTCTGAGAGCAAACATAAACTCACGTGGCCCCCAACGGCGTATAGAAAGCCTTTCCTCTACATTGTTCATTTGTTCAGCTTTGTTTCCTCTTACCATCTGTAACAGTACGTTTAAACGATGCTTCCCAGCGTTCACTGTCCTGCCAAACATTATTCAACGCCAGCAATAATTACTGCTTGTTGCGGATGATGCTGATGATACCGATGTTGTCAGTATGTTTTCTGGTTTTAAGCTTTTGAGAGGTCATGAAGAAGAGGAGGGATGGAGGAAAAGGTACATCAAAATCCCCCCTGTTTGCACCACCCCGTAGAGCAGAACACAAAAAGCGTGGGTGTCTCGTTTACGAATTCATTTATCAGAATGAATATTAATTGCTTCATTCGTCTGATCCACCAACCATTCCAACCGAACCCATTCCAATGTGTGGCATGAGGCCGGCTTTGGTGGAATCCCTTTTTTCCAACCCCTTTTGCTGGACCAGTTCTTTTCCCACAAGCGAGAGATGTGTTGCAACGAATGGTTTCTCTTCAATTATTTTCGGAAGGAAGATAAACAAAATTTAAACAGTCGGTAGTTTTATCGGGATGTCAAAAGGTCACTGTGGAGTTTCACAGTGAAAGAGCCAAAAAGCACAGACACAATAACACCTACTCAGTGTCAAAGGGCTTTTTACAGCATGCTTGACCATGTCCTGGAGGGTGATGGCCCCAATTACTGTTCATCGGATCAACTGGTTGTGATCGGCCACAATACACGAATAACAGAAGTGATGGATCGATGAAAAATGTTTAATTGAACAGTTCACATTTATCACAGCGAGTTAAAGGGGAATGGAAAATTCTGCTTGGTTTCGTGGTAGAATTTAATATACAGATGGAATTACAATTTTCCCATGTTTTTTCTACACGTTATTCGGTTGAATGAATATCAAATAACAGATATTTAAACGCACTTTGAATTTACACTTCTGCTTTCCTATTTGGCTCAAATCATTCCACACTCATTCTCGTAAAGTTTACCAAGCAAATAGTGCACAATCACACCCATTTACAAGTCTTGAAGTCACTCTGCTTTACAGTTTTTGTGGAGTACAATTTTTACGACAATACTTTTCTTCTAATTAGTTTCCCCGATCGTTGCATGGTGTGTCATGAAATAGCAGCTTCACTTACCGAGGAAAGTTCAGAGCAGAAAGAAAACTGTCAAGAATACATTGACTTTCCGAGTTCTCTTTCCTCTGTTGGAGTTTGTAACTTAACGTCCACTTATTTTGTTCTTACCATTACAAATTCTCACGATTGCGCTTTTACTAGTGTGTCTGGTTATCCTTTATTCTATCTCAGCTCCTTCTTAAGACTTCAGAACCAAAGAGAGAACCGAATCTGATTCACGCTTCTGCACTATTCTCCGGAAGGACACAGCTGTTTCTTTTCACAGCGTGGAATGCGATAATTGAAAATTAAAACTAGCAATAATAAAATTTTATTAAATTATAATCATACTCCAAGGATCGGAAACGAAGGTGGTGAACACGAAGCAATGAGAATGGACACGACAAAAAAAGTGTTCACAAGACAAAATTGTTAAATTATGACTCGCCCTGCGATTTTTCTCTTTGTCCATCCATCTAATGAGCACTTATCCCTTCGTGAGTATTTTTGCTCTTGCTGGGAACTAATTTTCACTCTTCAGATGCACAAGAACCAGCTTGGTTTGTGGAAGAAAAAACTGTGGCGAATAAATTTCAAACCACAACCCGGTCGGGCTGCTGCTACAGCTGATGAATTGTAAATCGGAGGAAGCAAGAGAAGATGAAACATACCCTCACACTTCCCTTATTGAAAGTCGTTCCGATCGCGCAATCGTGTGCCCGGTGTCCAATAATCCCGTAGAATTCCCGTAATGGATGGTGAGAAGAGTAATCACAAGAATGCCACCGTTCAAACACCGTGGATGCGATGATCCGATGAGCAAACGGGCCGGACTTTCCCGGTTTAGTTTGCGGGAATTAAATTACAACTTTATTTGCCTTTCTCATCCCATTATCTCATAAAGCGGGTTGTGTTTTCTTCTTCTTTGACCGCTGCTTGTGGGACTTGTACTTTGGATCCGTCCAATTGCCATCTGTTAAACGGCGGAAAGTATCTTTTACTCGACCGAGCGAGCAAGGAAAGACAAAGCTGTTTGACATGGAGAAAAGTAAAATTGCTCTTCACCATACTGCAAGCAAAATGAGCAAAATTGGGAAAGAAATTGATAACGAGTAATTGAAATGCGGGGAGAGAGAAAACGCAACTTTTTCGCAATAAGAATGCCACAAAATGTGCCCAGATTCGTTGTCTCATTACCAAACTGGACATGAACCAGCTGTGATACCGAAGAAGTGAAATTAGCAAATGAGTTACACACTTTTACAAGGCGGTAAGGCTTCTGGTAGATTGGAAGAGAACAGAGAAGGGAGCGAAGCAATGATCAGAAAGCAAAAAGGGTCAAAAGTAAGATCGTTTTCAGCCCATGAAAGTTATTAAACCGATGGACTGAAGTGCTGAATTGGTGAAATTTGAAACTCTTGAAGGTTTCTTATGAATCCATTATCATTGTGCTTCTCTACCTCATTGGAATGATATTTCATATCACAAGTAAAAGAAGAATTTCAACAAAGGAATAATTGCTCAATTTGCTTTATTTTTCTAGCTAGTTAGAAATTTTAGAGTTGATTTTCCAATATTTCTGATAAGTATTTCTGAAAAAAACGAACAGAATTATAGTTCTTAAGATTTACCAACTAAAGCACACAACCACTTTCTAGAAGCCGTTGCATACTCAACCGAATCTTACCGTACCTTTTTTGTGAGATATGGGAGTCTATTTTGTTGTTTAAGCTCACCATAATTCTCTGCTCTCTCCCTCTCTTCTTCACCACTTTACTTGGAATATTGTTCATGCATTCGTTCCTTTCCTTTGTACCTACAAACCAAAACTCTCGGTGCCATAATAACCGCAAACTTTACCGAAAACTACCACAAAACATTGAAACTTTACGATGCGCGAAGGCATCGTCGTCCAACGACCGAGACATCGTATCGTTCCGGTGGGACTTTGCTCCAAAACACAGTGGTGTTGCAGCTCGTGTTGCTTTCATACGTGTCAAACGCAAACGGTTTCGTGCAGTACAGGAAAAGACAATGAACCCGATACTTCCAAAACCATGAAGTAATCGCAGAACTCTTGCGGAAGCTTTGAACTTGAATAAGAGAAGCTACTGCAAAAAACTTCTTCACAAGGAGAGGAATTCGATTTTAATTAGTTCGCTTCACATTGATCCCAATTGAGCTTTAAAGTTTTAATGTAGAGAACGGGATGTGGTGGTCTCAATGATATCGAGAGAGTTCTTATCGGGTGCTAACTAAGCTCTAAGAAATCGTTCACAGTTAGCAATAGTTTGATTCCCTTAAGATCTACGGAGGACATCGAAACAAAAGGCTATTGAAATAAATATGACAGGTTACCGTTTCTTGGGATATTAAAGTCAATGTTTTCTTCGACTTATGATTGAAAATGATTGGATGAAGTCATTCGCTGTGGTACCTTTCTGTTTCACTGGGACTGAAACTACTGAGAAACAGAAAGGAAAAATTGCAAATCCAATTGCAAACCTCGATCATATCAAGATTGAAATTTTATGGAAATTATATTTATAACAATTTAATTCTAAGGACAATCACGTCCATTTCTATCAACTTTTTTGGTGAACTTTAAATCCTACTGATCGACTGCACAGAAGAACAGAACTAATAAGTGCCTTAAAGAAAAAGAGTCTTTGCTTCTCAGTCTTTGACTTACTCCGACATTCATCTACGGCAGAACTCCACACTCTTATACATCAGCATTATAGCGATACTCCACGGATAAGTTTTCAATACATAATGAATAAAATTAAATCAGTACACTGTTTATCAAAAGTTCGGTCACCGTTTGCTGATCGTTGGGTACCACGATGGGTCGGTGGAAGCTATTCGTTAGGTCGTCAAAATGAACTTCCTTCCTACCGCAGGAAAAAGATAAAGTTTTGGTATTGTTTTTCACAACTTCCTCCCCAGATAAACGCCGTTATCTGGTAGTTTTGTGTTTCAATTTACCGATAGTTGGTAAGAATAGGTCCAACGCTAGTGAAGTAACTTCTTCACTCTATCGTTCTATCGATAGCTTCTGAGGGCCAAAAGAATAGCAGTATTGACAAAACGGATGCATTAAGCTGAGCTGAGAAGGCTTAATGAAGGTGCATTCATTTCGTAAATTCTTCATTCAAACACTTTCCCTTGGTGTATATCCTCTTCAGTGAACTTACAAAACAAAACGGTAGTGGTGAGAAGAGCTCCAGTGGAAATACAGAAACTTTCAGCGATTCCGTTTATTAACTTTGAAAGTTTTGTGAACAAACTGGCATCAAGTTTCGAAACCTGTGAACGATACGATACAGAACACAATGGACTGTGAACGACAGAAGCAGACCATCCGGAAACACCAACACCAGGAGTTTGTGAAAGTTTCTAATGAAGGGCAAAAGTTTGGTCAAATGTTTGTCATTTAAGCATAATAGTTTAGCTTAATTTTGGACAACCACTCATTAGCCAAACCGACCAACTCAACTCGCACGACCCTCCATTATCATTCTCGGTTAGAGCACGAAATAAGAAGCTCGAAATCAAAAACCACATGATCAACACCTCCCATCATTTTAACATGAGGAAGCATTGTTTAATTTAACAAATCCATTGTATTTTTGAATTAATAAATTTTGGGAATCATGAAGTGTGTAAAGCTATGCTTCAACGAAACCGCAAGGGTCATTTGCTGGGGTAGTCTTTTCAATCATCTACGATCAACGTCCAGAACATGATTTATGTCCACATGTAAACAGGTGTTCTTAAACTCAACAGGACGCTGTAAGGCATCAGCAAATTTTCAATATCCCCTGGCTTTTTTACCGTTAGTTTTTCCTTCTTAAGTTCTCACCCTAGCTTACGGACACACAGTGATTTGTAGAAAGTTAGGAAAACATTGATTATCCTCTACCGTATGTAAGTAAGGTAAAAAATAGGAGTAATGAAAGAACTTTTTGTTCACCTTTATAGAAAAAGATTCACCTTTAACAATGAACCCTTGACACACCGCTTCTCATCTCTGTCCATTAGTCTTGTAGCTGCAGAACCACAAAAAGGAGTACCTTTATCCGTGCATTGAACAGAGATGTTCTCGTTGGCAAGTGTACCTGATGCCCTGAAGCATACTTCCAGCTTCCGTGCATTCCCGCTTATCTGTCCTCCCTCGGGGGAGATTTCGACAAATTACATTTATTTACATGTTTCGAGGTTTTCCGTGGAGCGCAATACCCGGATTCGGTTAGTTCGCAAAACCCCGTCGCTGGTGGTAAAAAGAGGGAATGGAACGCTTTACATCCAAGCTTAGGTCAGTTACGCTTGTGTTTGGGTAGGGATCGGACGCATATTGGAAAGTCTGGGTGAGTGGGTGGGAATTTTGCTAACGAAAAACCAACATTCGATTGCAGCAGTAAAACAGACCACAGCGCCAAAGCTAATATACTGAAGGGAGCGAAGGCTTGTGGGCGATGCATAACGAACTTGCAACCAATGCGTCCGAAAACCTCGCCTGTTTCCACATTGTAGGGCCGTTAATCGGATGATTGAGGAGGAGAGCAAAAGGTGTGTATCCCACATACGGTTCCAGTTCCCCAATTTGCGCTCGTGGCCACAGACTCATCAGACGATCGTGCGACATAGGCTGGCGCACAGTGTCAACGGGGTTGTTGTTAACAAAATCAATTAAAACGAAACCAACGGAATGGGTCCGGGTGTGTGCGTGTCCTGGTGCCGAAATTGTTTGGCGCTTTTCGTGTGCACTGGAACGTTCTATAAAGCAATCATACTTACACGCGAATGCAATTGCCACAATGTTCGCGGGTTTTTCAATTTCACGTGGTTCTGTGAAGGGGGATAAAACCGAAATCGATATTGCGTATATGTTGAGCAAAGATGGTGTTTGTTAGTTATTGCAATAGAATTTGAAATGAAGGAATTTGAGCTTATGTTCGTTAAAATTAACAAGCTGGTATAACTATTAGTTTAGTTTAGTTTTAAAAATAGAGCTATAGTTGTGACACATTATAATCCTTAGCAAAAACACCATCGTTTGTTCCTCCAGAACTCAAAACGGTGAAATGCCGAATCTCAATCTTGCTTAAAGCGTACAAAATGTTTGCAATATTTTAACTTCCCTCGACTCAACACGCTAGAAGTTAGAACAACAAGTGTCCTCTATTACTATTGTACCAATTTTATGAAAATGTCGCTTGCCCAATATTTTATATCGTTCTTGATGGTTGAGTAGCATCAGTAATAACTAAATTGCAACCATCCTCTCCGAATAACGTCATAGCCACGAACAAATTATGTGCATTGCAGACAGTTTTGTGCAACACGAACTTTTTCTCCGGGACTGACACTCTAGCCATGGATGTGAGGATTTGAATTGTTGTAATTAAATTCCTCTAAGCCCTGAGTAAGTGAAAAACAACTGAACCTACCGACCTACTTCGGTTCAATACAGAATGCAACACGGTGCATGAGTGGCACGTGGAATCGGATTCATAATCTTCCGTTGGTAATTAGTCACATCGTGACAAGAATGTTCGGCTTACGTACGCAGGATGTGTTGCTTAGTGAACTTATCAAACTATGCCTTGCTAGACAGCGGCTCAGCAATGACCAGAAAACAGGATTTTCCGGGAATGCGAATGATGGATACTAAAATGAGTACGTTATTAAATTAATTGAATTATTTGCCAAATAAGACTGATAAGCTTTCTGATTTACGCACAAAATACTAGATTATGAATAAAGAATCGAAATGTTGAGTCCGTTTCAATCCGAATGTATGTTCTTCAGAGTGATAACACTTTCACCCAGAATGCAGATTAAATTTCAGTTTAATATAATTTTACTAACACTCGTTGAGAACAAGGCAGGGGAATGCTTGGGGACATAGGTCGTATCAGATAACTGAACGAGAGGTATGCAAGTGTAAAAGCTAACGTTTTTGTGGACGAATCTAATGGGTAACAAAGAAGCTCTAAAAAGCTTTCTTAACCTCGGAGCATCCTCATTTTGTTCTAAGGGAAAATATATTTATGTTGAAGATAGACTATTTCTTGCCAACCATGTTTCGGGCAAAAATGTTTCAATGTTTCGGGCAAAAATTTAGACTGATTGAGATGGGATAGATGAGTATTGGACGTTCATATGGTGTACAAATATACCAGGATAGATTGTGTGCTGATAGAAATTGACCTCAGCTTCACTGAACTGCAATTGATCGTAACTAATGGAGGGATCTCACGTGAGAATTAATAAACTTACAACAAACCTAGACTCGTCTGTGATATACAAAGAAGTATTTAAAAATAAAATAAAAGTACATACATATTACCTTCCAAACTAACATGACATATCCAACATTCCAGTTGAATGATTATTTGGAATTTGGAAGCATGAGAGATTATAATTAAGCTCACACATTCCAAAGCTAAATGTGCCACCGCAAAAGTGTATCTAATCTACCCACTAAGCTAACGGACGATTAACCTATCAATTTACGGTTGATTGGAATCGCCGTTTGGGACGCTTTACCTAGTAATAGCATTCCAAAAGCGTGGATCGGGAACACTACATATGCTTAAGCGAGTGGTAAAAAGCTGCATAAAACCATCGTATAAAATCTTCTAGCATGTTTGGAAGCTCAAGGGAGAAGAAGTGGAGCTTTGGAGCTACGCAAATCAGGTAACAAGGCAGCTCCAAAGTATCATGATTGAAATGATCCTAATCGCTGTCCTATGTACCAAGAAAATTGACCTCATGCATCTTTCTATTTTTAGCAAGTCCTAACAGGTTCTAACAGGTTCTCCCCTTTTTAAGTTTTTAGGACAGAACAGTACGGAGAACAAGACTGGAACAGGTCCCATCGGCCTTCTGGATGATGTCGTTCGTTACCAAAAACGAAGAGCTGGATAAACTTAGTCCGTAACTTAGGTATCCGTATGTCCGTATGTCCGTATAAACCCTGCAGCTTCGACATGCTGGCATCATCTTCTGCAATATATTCATGGCATCCAGCAACCCGCTTACGACTTTCCCACTCTTTGTCTACTAGACTGGAACTTTATCCCCGTTCGCTAACTGAAGGGCGATGTCGTCGGTCAATTTTAGCTTGTAACCGTAATGACGTACCCTTTCGCACGTACGTCTATGGTAGGGATGAGATTTTGTACGAGCATCTGATATTGATTTCATACCAGAACGTACATGCAGAGGTTGGTAAGGGCATGAACACAAATGAGTATTTTGGTGTCCTTCTTATTAATCTCACTCACAAGGGAGGAAAGGTTAAAGGGAAGGAGTTGATCGTTCGCTGATGCCCTGTAATCACTTTGATTTTCTGTTCCTAAATGGATTGATATCGATTAGTCTTTCGATCGAAAGGATTATGGTGTGATTTTATTGATACGCAGCTTAAATACCTTAATTCTACCCCTGAATAAACTACCTTCTGGGAGACGATGCTACGATGCTTCCATAAGATTCTGTACAACTGATGATTGGAATTTGGTGGGCTGGAGGTGTTAAACTATGCGCCTTGAAATGGTGACTGTGTATCATTTTTGAAGGACTTTTGAAATATTATGTTTTTGAGATAAATTATTTTATTATGTTCAAAGTTTTCTACTTCCACTCACTTTAGCGAAAAACTTTCAAAAGTACCCGTTCTACGTTTAATCATTTCCATAATGAATAAACCATAAATTTCCTGTAAACGTAAACAAACTATTTTTGTTCAGCCTCAAAATCTTATAAAAGTCATACCAAAAATCAAGCTAGGGAAGCTTCAGCGGCGGAACATTGCCCAGCGCTTGTTTATTACCCTGTTTATTGGGCAAAACGGACACTTGTGAGTAACCGTTTCCATGCCAGCAAATTATTAACTCATGCCACAACCTTCCTCGCTACTACTGGCTAGCACTCGTACCCCCTTCCACTACTCATTCATGTCGGAGAGATATCTCATTCCACAACTTGACCACAGAGCGATCCGGTCGGATACGGTTGAAGTTCTCGTTGACCGCATGCTACACATGTTGTTGTGTGCTGCGTTCCACCAGACACTTCCTTTCGCTTCTCTCCTGGCACACAGCCCTTGTAGCTTGAACAGCTGTGAAACTATGCACGAAAAGTCCGTTACCCTTCGTTTCTTTCATCCCCTTCCCCTTCGTTTCTACGTACACGTCCGGTTGACCAGATGGGACAAACCGAACCAGTGAGAAAGGAACGTGAGAAAGGCAAATCTACAGGTCGCAGTGTCGAACAGGAAAAGCGTTAAACTATTTTCGAGACTGTCGTCGGGTTCATTCACTTGCACACTCACACTAGAAAGCTTTCATTCAACACCGACGGAGAAAGTGTGGTAATAATGTTCTGGACTGAAACTCGACGAACAATTAGAAGCTGGAAAGTTTTCTAATTTAACGCTTTAACACATTTCCGGTGCACAGAGAGGAAGACAACGATAGAGATTCGAATTGTTCAACTGCTCAGGGAACGTCTGTTTGGATTGCAAAAATGGTTGACAAGAGTTCGCCGCAATTTGAAGTGAATGGTTTGAAGGCATCAACATCAATCGAAGGGCTGGAATGCGTGTGGCGAGACAGATTGAACTACAATAGTGAAGAAGAAGCTGACGATCACGTCTGTGAGTTTTAGAATCAATTGGTGTTGGTAAAAGAATTTAAGCCATTTTCAAATGAAAGAACTAATGAATGAGAAAAGTTTACGGGAGCCAAGTTCGTTTTAATTGTAAATTGATGTTTCAGTTTTTGTCACCAAAACTTGTGATATAATATTTTTTTTTCTTTAAATAGAAGATTCTGGAACATTGGGTAAATTTCCTGGAGTTATGGAAGATCTTTCCATTTTGCGATATCTCAGTTCAAATAAAGAGCTCTTGTGTGGTCCTGAGCACAGATCGGATAAATATGAAAGAAATATGAAATTCTCCTTTACGGCATAATTGAAGTTAAAAATATTTTTAATTCTAGTTTTTATAAAGCTCTGTAATATGAATACAATTAATTATTAGAAATTCTTCTCTAAATCAACATGTAGATCGAGAACTTTTTTGGTATAGGTTTGAAAAGCTTGATTGATGATATTAAAAATACTCTAGGCTCAATGAAGAATCCAATCATTTGAAATCAATATAGATGGAATGCCGGACAAACGAAGCTCTGTATAGGTTTGCTGCCATTTTGAATTGACTTTCTCTCAAATACATTCCAAAAGTGAGGAATTCTTTTCAGTTGCGCAGCTTTTTCGATATGCTTTTCTCTCCATTCGCGAATGTGATATCAATATAGTTATAAATGAAGCATTTAATAACAACATTTTTTTCTAACTCGGGTTTGATATCTTTGTTCGAAGAATATAAAAAACAATTTAAACTCCACTGATGGCAAAAAAACCGAAAAGACGTCATCGATTCAGCGTATTTACTATCCCAAGTTACCAAGTACCAATCGAGCAAGTTACAATCTTTACCATCGGTTCGGGCACCACGTGGAAGTGATGCATCTTTACCAAAGATTCGTGATGCAATACTGGTACAACGAAACTATTGCTATTTGCTCGGTACAAATAAAACATGTATTTCAAACATAAATAAACATTACTTCAACGATGGTGGGAGAACGTTGATGTCAAGCGCTTTTTCTAACTTTTTTTTTGGATTTCTAAATTGACTCTTAAACCACACAGGAGAAATGTTTGAAATCATCTGGCACTACGACAGATGCATCTATCCGTTCGGAGCTCTTTGGAAAGTTTCGAAATGGATAGATCCTTCTATAGCCTTGGTCAGTGGGACACTCTTTTACGCACGCACATACTGACGTTGTCATCTGCCAAAAAGCTCACATGCCAAATCAGATGAAATATAAATGAACTGACAAATCCGATGGGGCGTTCAAAGAGACGAAGGGCTTTGGTGGACTCCAATCGCTTTTTCGCTCTCACACACTTCCACTGTGTCACAGTTTGTATGCTAACGCGTGCAGTGAAGCAACCAACAGTAAACATAGACCACATGGACTCCCAAGCCAGGCGTGACGGCGTGTTGCCCCTTGTTCCCTGTAAAGCCGGCTCGTCCACCCTCAAACAGTGGCAACAAACAGATGTACTTAGTAAATACCGAAAAGCTAAGCCCGGTTCGTGCTGTGTCACTGGGGTTTTCAGCCTTAGTCGTGATCCAGGACGGGAACTTCAGGTCCGAGTGACGATTATGCAGAGCAGGAGGAAGGCAAATCGACTTAAGCAAATACACTGACCATTCCTTGATCCATTTTCTTGTGCTTGCCAATGTGGCAGTGCGTCTGTGAAAGGATACAGTTGTTATCGTAGCAAAGTGACCGGAAATGGAGAAAACGGGATGGAGATAAAGCCAACGACTCTTGTGCTTGTGAGAACAGTTTTGATGGAGTCTTTCGTGGGAAACAGGGAGTCCAGGGAATCTCCGGAAAGGGTACGGAGGAAGTATGCATATTGTAAA
>KB672027.1:0-34464 GCA_000349105.1 Anopheles epiroticus | reverse complement strand
TGGTTCTTCTTCTTCTCGTGTGCGGTCGCCTCCTGCAAGCGCAAGAGCAACGAAAGAAAACGGAGGTGTAGGGCCGACAAAACTCGACTCGAAGAAGTTGCAGGCGCGCAGAAACCGTGATCTCGTCACTGTGCAGGGCAGGCGGACCATCACACCAACACTAAGGCCAACCTCTTCATGCATGCGCACCGCTGTATTGGTGTAAAGCCACCACAAAACATAAGCATAAACGCAGCATAGGGTTTCTTGTCCGCTTTCGCATCACATTTATGCTGCTGCCTGCCTGTTGCTTCGAACTTCTTCGCCGTCTCTTTGCCATCCTACCGATTTGCTTTTCCCGTTCGCACAGGAGCAAAAGGGCTCGTAGGAAAAGGGGATTGGGTTTTGGTTCTGCTATTAGCACAAACTGCACAGCCTGCTGCTTGCTTTTTGAAGGAGGCTGCAAAGAAGCGAGGAAGCAGTACGCCGATGGAAAAGTACGCCCGAACGAAGAATGGATTCTAGGTAGCCAATTTTATGCCAGCTTCTTCATGGTCGTCACCTTAAAGATGTTTCGGTTTGGTCAGCTTCAAGACTTGCACTCTCGTGCTTTCGTTTGCCAAAAACTTCCCGAACCCAGAACAGGTAGATAGAGGAGGACAATTGCTTTCGCTCCTCGCCCTGCAGAGACAACCTGCATCATTAAGACCGTTCCCGGGGTGACATTATACAGCAAGGCGATGGAAACCGAGGTGCAAAGGGAATCACATTTGGCAGTCGACGTTTCGGCCGCTGACCTCATTTTATATGACGCACGATAGGAAGATCCCTTCGCCGTTTGTGCTTTTGGCTGTCTTCACCTCTGAGACAGTGTTTGCTTTAAAAAGGGATCGCAGATCCCATTTTCTGGGAGGATTTGAGCTTAGCAAGGGGTTTCTATACGTTTTGTCCTGCTGGCAGGTCCACAAATTGTTGCCAGCGGGAAAGAGGATGTTGTTTGACGAGGGATCATTGGGATGTGTTTCCTTATTGTTTTATTGCTTTTATCCACGGTGTGAGAGCGCTTTTACCTGCTGCCGTTTCCTTCAAAACTAGATCCTCCAGCGTGAATGAATCGTTCACCTTCATTTAGGGAAAACCTTCATTAACACCAGGACTTCAAAGGCTCCTACTTTGCGTTGCGTTTCCACTGCCCTGAAGAGGTGAGATCCTAAACACAAAAATCAATACATTAAAATTTAGAAATGGGAGACTCTGGTCGAAAAAAAACCTTAATCCTAACGAAAAAATTCTTTAAGACTTTCAAGAACTTTCACACTACTGATCAATGGCTGGTAAAGCTGAATTTTCAAAAGGAAGTTTTCGTAACTTGGTAATACTTAAGGCAAATATGTTGTCTTCACTACGAATTCTATATCAACAGAGTCAACAAAGTCATTCAGGTACCTTTAATCCTTCATTTATCATCTCTCTTAACACTTTTTTCGGTGTCGTAAAACCTAAATTTGGCTGGACATTGTAAATTCCTTTCCATTCTTGCAAACTATGAAGCTATCTTTGCAAAGACAGAGATTCGAACTTTGGAAAAGATGATTAAAAACATTATTTTAGTCTGGAGAGTTGGGCCTGTTTAAAGAAGAGCCGTTTCAAACGAGACTTTACTTCTGATTCCTTGAGTTTTCTTTTACCCAGGATTGATTGTATCAGATCAAGGTTCTAACGTTTCTTGTTCAAAAGTTCAAAAGTTACATAAATTCTTCGCTCAAGTGAGCTGACGATTAAAATCGTCTGGCAAATGGTTCAAGTTGGAGCAATTGCACGCACAATCACAGCTACGCTTGTGTAGATTAATATGGCATAGCAGAGGAGCCTTGCCAGTACACTTGAAGCGCATTTAAACCCATGCCGTTCAATGGGAATGCAGACAGAACGCATCACCATCATAACCATCACCATCATGATCGTCGTTATTGCTTCCAACAACCATCCCCCCCACCTCCCCACGGCTGATTGTGTCGATCGCTGCCGTCGCCCGGGAAGAAATCTTCATGCGTGTAATGCATTTTTCAATTGGAAAGCACTCGAGATCATGATGGCCAAGGGCGGCACGCTGGAACGTGTGAACGAAACTAGGCGGAAAAAAGCGTTTGCACACGGAAGAGGAGGCGAATTCTCTCGCCGTTTCTACTAGATTCCACTGGTTGTTCCATTAAACTGACCGTGTAGACCTGATAACGGTCCCCATGGTTCACGGTTGAAGCACAAAAAATAAGAGTTTATCAACTGTCAGCTTGAAGCGAGTGCTCGCTTCGGATGACACCGATGAAGATCTTGCTTCATCGTCGTTGGTCACTGCGAAGCTGTCGTTGACGATAGTCTGACGGGAGCCGGCCACCTCAAGGTGCACGAGGCGTCAACAAGGGACAGATGGCTGGAAATTCGATCTTCGAAGAAGCGTCCGAATGGCCTTCCACCCAGCAGTCCGGTACGAGGAGAACCAATATTTGTCACCTGCTCTCTGCCGGTTTGTTTGCGCACGGCGACAACGAAGACCACGGCGTACGTACGGATGACTTCACCTCGCGGACTGCGCGATGATTCAAGGTGAACCAGGTATTATCGCCAATCGTCGACATCGCCGTGTGCGTCGGTTGGACTCGCTGGGCGCTTGGCAGCGGCAAAAGCAGGACACACAGGACAAGCAAAAAAAGATGGCGCCGTTGAAGATTGTTTCCGAAGTCGCATCGCGTGCGCCTTCTGTTGTGCATTGCGAAATCTCCGCGGAGGGAGAAGAAATATACAGCCGGCAAACGAAAGAGATCTGGTACATCAAACTTTCTCCGATGCTCTCCCGGCTGCATCCTCTTCTAGATGAGCATAAAGACGGCATTTCGTAGGTGATCCTCACATCCTGTTCGCTTGGCTTGCACCGTGATTAAATGATCTTAATCGTTCCTTAACCCCGTCCCAGCAAGTCGATCGGCGGCGGCGGCACATCTGAAACCGTACCATACCGCCCTGGAACCAGTAAAACCAACCCACCCATCCAAGGAAATGGAAAAGTATTAGTTTCTTATGTACAGAATGCTCCCTTGCAGGAAAACAGACATTTCGCAACGGTTGCAAGTTTTGTGTGTTTTGTTTTGTACAACAACATTCCCAGGCCTTGGTTGACGTTTTGGGACCACGGCCCGAAACAGCTGGCTGGTGAAGTCACAGCGGTAGCTTTAATGGAGCCGATTGTCATCGGTCCAAAGCGAATGCGTTCTAGTGGCCTGGGTATGAAGATAATGGTGCTCACTTTACTTTATATTTAGAGTTGTAATTTTTCCATCCAGAGTTTCATGTGGGACGCCAGCACTAAGCGGAAAGATGATCTTGCATGTAAGATACAGCAGGTACTGCTCCAGAGATACAGACATCAAGATGTCGCTGCTTATCACCTAACCACGTACTTATCGTTCGTGGCATCATTAGCAAGTGTACAATTTGCTGATGTTTATGGACTTTGTTGCTGGTAAAGTGATTGTACCTGACATCTTGAAGACTTGCTACTAGACTACTGTGAAGAAACAATTTTTTTCTGGAAGCTACATCACAAGTGTGAATCCCATCGACAACCATTCGATTCGAAGCGTCACAAATGGTTTCAAAAACCATTTCTTTATGAGTGGCTAAGGTATATGGCACAACCTTAAGCTAGACTCACATGCGATAAGGGTAAAATGGTGTGCTTACCAGAACCTTCACCAAAGGCAAAGCTGCAACTTAATCACACGTAACTTGATAAAGAGATCTCACCTTTCTGTTTTCGTTGCTCGAGGAAACAAAGAACCTCCATCAACGTCTAGAAGGGTGTTGAGCGCAACGAGTAGCTTATTAAGATCTTTGAAGGCACTTCCCTGCGCTGCTCTTTCAACCATCGAGTGATGGTTTGAAGACGTGCGAAGAATTTCGATTGTGGTTGGTCGATAATGGTTGACACTTTCCAAGCTTCCCCCCCTCCCTCCCTTTCATGATTGAGCCACATTTCGAGTGTCATTTATCAGGGAACGTGCATCGTGTCAGATGCATCGTACCCACGCCACACCGGTGCCCAAATGTGCTGACGCAGGTACGAGGTGTTGTGGGCCAGTTTAATTAATTTCCATCGGCATGATGGGCGAGTGATATCGTGCGGACATCAAAATTGAATCACCTTCTTTACCGGTTATTATTATTTCCATCGAACAAACAGGGTGAAGGGCTACATTAACGATCCATCGCTGCGGTTTTAACTCGTAAGCCCCCGCTGGAGGAGCTGATAAAATCCCTACAATTACCATTATCTGCCTAATGCAAACGAACGAGTGCATCGGTTGCTGCAGCCCGAGCCCCACCCTGCTTTACTGATAAAAACGTGCCCTGGTAGTTGGGCAAGGCAAACGAACTGTGTTAATTAGTGTATTTGTCCACAAGGTTTGTACAGAGTTGCCAAGCATGATTGAATTTGTAAGCAGTGGGTTAAACCAATTGTAAACGGCACTGCACTGTCACTGGTGGAGAATGAAAAACTAGAGCGAGACTGTAGTGCCGGAGCGTCGTGTTTGTTGGAGCTAGAAGGCAGACAGCGCAGTAGTCAGCTAGATAAGTTTCGTGCCTTCCGGGTGTAGAACTCTTGTTGCTGTCAGAAGTCATGCCCGACGGCGCCACTGCTCTCAAGTCAAGCGTTTGTGAGATAGGATGTAAAACTACACTCTTCGACATGTGCAACAGCGGTTGAAGGCTATAAACATGGTGGAAGTATTGTCTATGTTTTGTCTGGGACATCGGCCCTCGGAAGATATCCAGGAAAGTTCCATGCACAAATTAGCGATTGTAGCGAACACCTGATCAGGCTGTTGGTTAAAAATGTGCATCAGGTGAGCTTGCTTCAGATGAACGTCGCTCATACCCTGGCGGTGCTTGAAACTTGAATGTGAAAATAAAACCCTCCCACTGACATATGGCACAGAGTGCTGCGAGACAACAATGTGATCGACTTCAACCGATTCGGATCAATCTCCATACCAATTCGCTCCACAGTTTCCAACTTCCAAAACAGCACGCCAAATGTCTGACGCACCGCCATGACAATGTGGGAGCACTCTCCGGGAAACCGGTTTTCTGCAACGACAGCTCTCCAAACAGTTGCCTACCCCGAACGGCACGGGCAGACCACGGCTGGAAAAGGGCTTAGGTCATGCTAGCTTTACGTGCTTACAGGCCAAACAGAAACGGAGATGGAAGTGTATCGGCAGCCGCTCCCGTTTCTACCCACACTGGAAATAGGCGCGAGCTCGCGCAGAGGTGATAGAATAATGTGTCGACGACGATCATCTGTATCTCGCGAACGGGGAGAGGCCGTGTTTGGGGAGGGCTGCTCTGCAGACAAGAAATGACACAAAGGCGATACACACACATAGAAAGAGCTCCGATGGGCCATTACGGTTCCGTGATTGCGTGGGCTGACCTCCGGAGTGTGTGATCCAACTCCACGGTTCTGCTCTTTTGCCGTGAGGTGAAGATCACTCACGAGAGCCAAAGACGAAACCGCTTCACGAAGCAAAGGTTTTTGGGTTGAGCGTATGCATATGTTGGTATTCCAGACATTTCCTTCTTCGTGGGACGCAAGGCGTTAGCTAATGAAGTTTGGCTCTTGGTCGTTGCTGCATTGAGCAGACTAATGATGACCGTACGACCCTTTCTGCAAAACTGAAATGGTTGGACCTCATCTTTCATTCTTTCTTCGCTCCCAATGTCTTCTCACTGAAGTCAACTCGCTAGCTCCGACAGACCAAACAATCTGGAGAAAGAGTACCACCAGACAAAGGCCTGCAGTGACCTGATTTTCCAGCGCTGCATCATGGTGGCGAACGCCTTTGTTTGTTTAAATTTCTTGCTTGCACTAAGAAAGCACTAACTGCTTCATTAAAAGCGGCTTCATATCACGTCTAGCAACAAACCCTGGTCGATGGATCGTGTTCCGTTGTGTCAGCCTCAGAACCTCTCCGCACTCGACTGTGGACCATCGCTAGAACCTCTGGAGCTCAGTTTGCAAACTAAACTCAACCGTAGCGTAAGATCAATTTCTCAACCTCACTGCAGAGCAGCACACCTTTGCAGCCTTCGCCTGTGGCGTACGAAGAATCATTTCATCACCCTCTCATCAATATTCATGACGCGTTACAGTTTTGTTCTTTGTTTCAATATACATTTTTGGTTTTTTTTGCTGTTGTCGTCATCTGTACCCCACTCCGTACGCGATCAATTTTGGTACCGGTCATACCTTGGAAACGGAGAGCGAGCGAGTGCAATCGCTTCGTTCCATAATGCATACACGGGCTTCGATCGAAAAAAGGGAATATTTGAATGTATTTTGATATGCATTGCTCATCGCTTCTAAACCATCGCCCTCCCGCTAAAGCTAATGAAATTCTGATCATGGAGAGAACCCATCAACCGTTACCACCGCCGGTACCAGACACTCTTGCCCCGCTTTGAAACGCTTGACGGCGGAAGTTGAAAAAGATTTTCAAGATTATCGAAATCCCGCTTTATTCGGGCAGGAAAACGAAGGAGATTTCAATATTAGATGGTGTGTAGCTGTGGTTTTCCTTATTCTCGTGCACCGCTCTGTCTGTTCCACTATTACTGAGCTGTCAAAATACACGCCCGGCTGTAAGGCAAACCCGGAGAAGAATTAATTTATATCCAACCGAGTCATAAATTGTCGCCATTTGCAGCCCGCGAAACGTTGCCCGTTTGGAGCGCTTCGTGCGCTCCGGAAAACTTCACCCTCTTTCCATCGACCCATGTACGGTGCTGTGCATCTCAAAATGCATCTCACACAAAGCCAAGGGAGGCAGGACGGTGAAAAACAATACATCATCTCGAATTTCCATCTGCTCTCTGCCTCTCTGCCAGGGCTCTCGCCGGAACGTACGGGTCCGCTTTCGCTGCGCTGCCGCTTGCAGCGGAAAGCCTTCGCCTTCGCCTCGTAAAACATCTCGCACCGGTATAAATATGTCAAAGATCACATAAACTCCAGCAACACCCTTCCTTTAGCACCTCGAACCGCCCGCCTTGCTTTCTCCTTCATTTAATAGAGGTTCCGCGCCTTAATTTGTCTAGAGCACACTGCCTGGGGCTCCCTGTGCACGTGGACCCCGATGAGGTAAATAAAAATGCAAATAATCAAACCACGCCGCTGCTGCACGTTGAAGGTAGTAGGAAGCCTAAACCACAGCATACAGGGAGGGGACGGCTATCCGAAAAGGTGAAACTGCATCGGCAGCATCGCACCTTTGCACACCCAGGAATGCCGAGGCCTCGACGTCGACGTACGACCGCTCGCTTTATTAACAAATGAATTTCGAAATGGCCGTTCGCTGGAGCGGGATACAAGCAGGAGCGATGTAAAAGACACAGCGATCGGGAGACCACACGTGTATGGCGCGTAGCTTTGCAGTACCTGGAGCCGGTTAACCACCCGGGGAGATGCAATGAATAATTTTGTGGTCCATTTGCCTTCTCCGCTCCATTTCCATGTCTAATGCCCCCCCCCCCCCGAAAGTGTCCAATGGTGGAATGGTAATACATCATTCATTCTAATGTATAATCAGAGAGACGGGGGGGGGGAAAGGGGTGCCCACGTCCTTAACTTTCAACTTCAGTGTCAACTCCTACCATTGTCCATTCGTCACCGGAAGTGGTTTGGTTGCGCGCCCAACTCTTCCAAAAGGCATTTCCAGCGGAACGGATTAGCGCTATATAGATCAACAGTTTACGACCACAACTTCGTCACCATCGCCAAGGTTTTGTGGTGTTGCCGGCACACGTTTCCGGTCGTTTTAAAACAAACGGTAAATGCACAATTTATTACCCTCTCTCGATCGTTCGGCGTAAAGATCGATAGTTGCGGTTCATCGCCGTTTCACCTCCCAGCTAACGAAGCTCGTTAAACAAATGTCTCTCATTTGACGCGTTAGGTTGAGCTCATCTCAAAGAAGATAGTTCTATCTAAGATAGTTCTATCTCAGGAAGATAGTTATGGAAAGCGGACCTCCAAATCGGTATCTACCTGGGAAGATCACAAGATGTTGGAAGGGTATTGTTGGAGGGTGATCTCTTCTACGAAACTCCTTACAAACACACAGCCACACACACCCTTTGCAAATATTATGAAGCTAGGTGTTTGTAGACGGTATTAGCGTGCAGTTGAAATTGACGCACAGCAGCTTATCCCTCTAGTTCACACTGTCGTTCGTGTTCCAAGACTGTACCGTTGCTTAGATGCACAGCTGGTATACATAATGGGGGTTTCAGGGTTATTGTGTGTTCTAAGAATATTGGAAGCTACTCAGACGAGCCTGTTTGAGTAGAAGCAAGATTTACAAACAATTGCTCATTGTATGTTACACACTTAAAAAGAGCATTGTTTATTAAATCTCATATCGCAACTCTAAAACTCTTGTTTCCAAAATGCCGACCGTTGTACTATGCCTGCAAGCGTGTCCAAAATCATATTGGATGGCTCTGATATTGTATTGAACAAAGTGAAAAATTGAGCTGATATCCAAATAAAATAAGGCAACCAAAAATTATGCTCCATTAACCGTAGTGCAGCTTGATATACCTTATATTTATGATAATCTCCCACAAAATTACACGAGATCTTCCTCTCTGCATCGTCTCAACAACATTAGCCAAGCATTTCTGGTGTAATGCCCATACGGCACGACAATTAAATACACAACACGGAAACCCACAGTACGCACGGTTTCTTGCCGATCAAACGGTACTGCCTCTCCGAAATGGCTTATTGTTGGTGATGCAAATAAGCTAACAATCTCCTCAACACACAGACACAGTGTGAGTGTTGAAAAAATTGAATTTACATAAAAATGCGACACTTGATTGAGCGTGCGCGCACGCTCCCCGTCACGATACGGAGATGAACTCTTCAAGATCATGGTATGTAAAGTCTCAGCCTCTGTCTTCTTCAGTGCAAACATTCCATACCGTCCCATCCTCTCCGCCGCCCGCCATACCACTTGAGATTAAGTTTTTCGACGGTTCGTGTATGCGCAGGACTTAAAGATGTATTGGCCTGCGGTTGCGTGCCCGTTGGAATTCTAATCCGCATGCCCTTGCGCACGCCCTGCTTCCTCCAACAAAGATGCGGAAATGTGCCCGTATCCCGGTAATCCGATGGAACCACACAAGATGAGCTGGTGGATGCAGCAGAAAATGCATGCCCAATCCACCAGTTCCATCAAGCCACCCTTAGCGTTATTATTGGGGATCTATTGCCGCCACGAAACTGTCGGGGGAAGGAGATCTTGAATCCATGTTGTAAAGCTGTCAGTGTTAATTACTTGTTGTACACTTGTTACGCTCGGTAGCAGGCAACCCATCGAACATTGGCGGACTTTCCAACCAACACAATATTGTGTTGTGCGATATTTTCCCACACAGTACAGCACCGAGAGCAAACACTCGTACATGGTACCGCCTTCTCCCTAATATTAAATGTCAGCTAATTGCGCTCATTTGCCATCGCAGGAAAGTGTTGCACGCAACACACGTGCACCCGGGGTTCCCTTGTCGTGCACTTTGTTCGAGCTAAACGGCTCCACACATCTCGCGGTGCTGCTTCCAGACGCGAGATTCGGATTTTCCGAATTGATTAATTTACGGCACGGTAAAATATAGTTTTACCGTGCTTTTCCCACAAAACAACCGTCTTCCGACAGCATCCCCGGGATGAACCATGTTTTTCACCGCTGTTAAACAGGCGTTGATCGTTTTTTTAACATACACCCAACCGCAGCTCCGGCGCAGTGCAGCGGAGGAGTCATCGGGCCGTAAACATAGCGGCGATGTAGACGCGGCAATCTAATTTTTATGGCAGGGTTTAAGCCAGAACAATGGGCCTGCCCCCCCCCCCCGAAACACAACTGCTTTGAACGAAATGTCAGCTTTATGTGTTTATCGTACGTATCACTTTATGGATTCTTTTAGCAAAGCCCAATCGCCCCGGCGAAGACCAAGAATGAACTCCCGGCGATCTGAAATTTATTCCCCAACTTCGCGCTCATAAATTATGGATTCCAGTTTCTCGCCCTCGCGTCTCGTTGTCTTTCTTGTGTCTATTGAGGCCTTTAGGCGCGAGTGTGTGTATAAAATAAAATCAATCGACAAGCTTTCGATAGTGTGGTGCTACAGCGGGAACTGCTTTGGTGGAACCGCCATTTCGGCCTCCAATTTCGGTACGGTTCGATCATCAATTCCGCAAAGAAGATAAACGGTAAATCATCGTTTTCGTATGGAGATTGTTCCTCCCTCTCTGGTTGCTGTTCATGCTCATTCCAAGTGGGCTCTCCGACTGTTTGGAAATAGTTTCACGAACTAATTTACGATCGTAAAATACTGTGTCCCCACACGCACCGGTTGTCGTGCAATGGGAAATATTAGACGTCTCCGATGGCGACGACAAACGATTAGGGACGGGCGTCGATCAACTCACCGTGCGTCTGCGTTCGTACCGATAAAGACGCCGATTGCCGGTAGAGAGCTGCCGTCCAGCCAGGGTAGTACAATTTATTGCCACCGGTGTCGCCCTTGTCGTCCGCTTGCTTCCAAGCAATCTCTGCGTCATCGTGGCCCGCATGCGTTGCATTCTAATTAAACCGTCAGCATTGCGACGCAATGGCTTTGCGTGTTTGGGTAAACTAGCATTACCCACGTACGGCGAGGCAACGGCACGGTGTACTACAGCTGCTGGCTGGTGTATAGTTACAGGCCCCGGCACAAACCGTGTTCGGCCGCTTTGTACTGTTGCACTCGACTGTTCACAGGAATTGAACAACTATCGGCTCCACAAATTAGGCTCCCTTTCATCTCACGAGTGAACAACATTACAGTGTTTCTGTTCACTCGCTATTCCACGTTGTTTCCGTCACTTTAAACCAGCTTTGATCAGACTGTTGTTGTCCGTAACGGCGTCTACGCTTTCAACGCCGAAGCTACAACCCATGCACCTTATGAATGTTGGAATTCTGTCATCTGCTGTACGCCTTCTATTCCCTAGATCGATCGATGTCCGATCCCCGGAGAGGAGACGTACGTGTCGTTTGATTGATATATTCTACCCGCAGGATCGTAGCTGTCAACCGCCCGTTACTATGCCGAAGATGGATTCGTGGTGTCGCATTGGCATCCCTCTTATCAAAGATCATTGTATAGTCTTTGCAAGTGATCCGATCGACGTCCGGAGTTGAAAGCTTACAGGCGCCGCTCAGCCCATGCGGTAAGCGCGTGGCATTCAGTTCAGCCTGCATCGAAAAGCTTCTGGATGGGAGATTGTTTTTTCGTGACAAAACCCACACAGAATGAGACAAACAAAAACAGGGAATGGGTGATTTGTTGCTCCAACCAATGGTCGATGACTCTAGAATCGCCCAGAAAAAGTACGTTCCAGGCTTACCACACTAAATGTGCCACGATAAATATTGAAAGCGCTTTATACATTCAGCAAAGTCGGCTCTAGTCGATTTGCAGCCGTCGGCAGGGAACGATCGGTAACATCCATTCAGAAATTAAATACGATGTTTAGGTTTTTGAGATGCATTCCGAACGGGGCCACAACGAGGGACGTGCCAGCAACAACACACCGTTCGCTACTAGTTTGCACGGGTGTTGTTTACTCCGGTGGGGCGGTGGAATTTATAGCCCAGGCTCGGCTGCTGTGCGTTGAGCTGTGGAAAAAAGGATCACGTACCCGGGAATGTACGGCACGGGTGCTAACTGTTGGAAACTTAAACGTTCTCAGCCGGCCAGCCGAGGATTGATCGATAGCTGCTGACGAGCGCGCATGACGGATGCGGACGGTAAAATTTAATGCCCTTTTCCAGATTTCTTTCGCTAGCGGATGGTCATATTTTTTTAAAAATGGTTTAGCCTCAGCTTAGAGGCCATTAGCGAAAGATGGGTTTGATGAATACAAAGTGCCACTAGCCCATTAATTTACAGACCATTAGAATTTGTAGTAAAGATGGTCCGTGGTGAAGAATTCAAATCACATTCACAAGGCAATTCTTGGCAAAACATAGAAACGTGGCCAGTATAATTGGTAATTGATCATCAGAAAATACAGCACACGTAAAGCCTTGAATGTTTTAATGACTTCCAAGCGCTCGATACGTCAACTCCATCGAGGTGTCACTTCATCCCCAAACGTGTGGTTATCAAAATTGGCAGCTTGTGCTTCCCATTCTGCCACCGTAAAGCATTCTTAGACATCAAGCATTTGTCCAAAGTCCACCAAACTGAGCAGCTGCGTCAGCCTGTTTGGCAGGTTGCAAACTTCTACCGGTAGTGACCACACTCTTCGGTCACTAACCTTATTCCAGTGGCAGCTTTCCTTCATCATCATCATTACGCTCATCATTGGACGTCTGCAGCTTCCCACTGGTTACATTCGCTGCAGACGTCCGGGGAGAGAGTTTGTGTTTTTTTGTGTGTGTGGTTTGATCCAATCCAGTACCTCTCCAGAATTCTTCGTACTGTCTCGTTTCCGGTTCGCGTTGTTTCCGAAAGATCTTAACTTTCGGACGAAGTTCATATGCTTCGTGTCTTAAATTTATTAATGGGTTCCTCCAACGAAACGATCTGTTGTACCACCGAATTGCCAGCAAAAGACAACAAGACAACACCAAAGTCTGGCAGCAAAGCAAAAGGGGTGGAAACAGTGGAGATCCACAAAGATATCTGATCGACCAGCATAAAATTCACAGTTTCTCAGGAACCTTTTAAAACTCCCGCCCCGAAGAGGCAGCAAGGGGGAGTAATGAAGTCATGTAACGGACGGTGGTTGGGATCGAAGCGTTGAAAAGCTGGGAAGGTTTCGCGGTCAAAAGAAACACACGCCACTGCAATTAAACAGCATGAAGCAGCTGCGAGGTGGAGAGAGGGCGTGCGAGAATTGGAGAAGAACTACATCAACCCCACCGCTCCCCGTCGATCAACGCCCAGCCCCCCCGCAGTGGGAAAGGTGCGTGTTCAGTTTCTGTCTGTGGTTGTGTTGGAGCAACGCTCATACACACTGACGTAAAAGTGCATCAGTGTCTGTGCAACGGTCTTCAAACGCTGCGAGGAGGGGCGATTTTCTACTTCCAGAACGCTCCACCACGTTGTGTGCGCGAGTCGGAAATGGCCTCGGAACAGTGGTTGGTGCCGAGGGGCAGCATTAAGAGCGGAGGTTGCTTAACCTAACCGCCGCTTCTTGGCACGATCGGATAAAAAAAAATAAAAGATAGTGAGCGAGCGAGAGAGAAACGTCTCTACTATCAAGCAGAAACAAAATATCCCATTGGACCACGGGTAGCGGCATTTATGCGTTCCTGTACGGTGTCTTTACTCTTTGCTCTTCCACCATGCGCGTAGGGTTTCGTTTCCCTTTCTGCTAACCCCCTTTCATAAACCATCTGCGTAACTGCAGGGTGGCTCCGACACAATACACACACAGAATATAAAACCAAACTATAAGATAAGAATAATGCGCCACACGCAACGGGCCGGACCAGTCACAGGTGCTGACGGGACTTTTCCATTATCAGCCTCTTTCGTTCGGAAGAAAATTATTATAAGTATCTACAGGGGTATCGCTTTCCGCGGGGCAGAAAGGTAGCGATGCTTACCCATAAATCGACATAAACTATGCTTCATTAGAACGATGCATCTTGGGTTAACTAACCGACAAAGAGGGGTTCGCCGAAACCGGGGGACTGCATCTCGCAATCTGTGTTAACGGTTAGCCCGATAGAATAACCCCTTTCGGTAGATTGCACAGCCCCCGTTTTCTCACACAGCAAACGTCCATCATTCAAGCGTCTAATAATTCAATCACAGTCGCGTTTAAAAGCTAATGTGTCATGATCGTTCGAGGGACTGAACCGGAGCCGGAACGGAACTAAAAACAAGACGAGACGCGATCTATCGTCACACGATCACAGTGCGATCATACAGTTGTACACCATCACGCCCCATTTGTGACAGCAGTAATTAATGGGTCCAACACTTCGGACGCCACCGGATTGGTGACCAGCACAGATCAAGCCCTTTCAGAAACGAACCTACAAATTGTGTTGGCTGATCATTATCGATCGTTCAGTAACGAGAGAGGCAACGAAATGGGAAGCTGGGCAGAACGGAAAGGCACACAGTGCGTTGTTGGGATATTAAAAAGACATAACGAATTATTAATTACCCTTTAGCTTGCGTCTGGACGATCGGTATCCGTTGCTAAATGGGATCCAAATAGATCGTTTAAAGTGGGGTTTTATTTGATAAAGATCCGTGAGAGTGAGGCGAAGTACTCCTGCTCGTCGAATTGGCTTAGGGTGAAATGAAACTGGTTCTAAATTAACGAAGCTTCTGCCAAGTGCTCGGACGGTCGGAGGTCGCAGCGTGTGGTGATTGAACGAATAAAAGCTGTCGTCGTAGGTTCAATTCCTAAGCTCTCTCTCTACACAGAGGGACGGTATTTTCTCTCAGATTTTTCTGCATTTATACACCCCCTTTAAAACAGCTTAACTCTGTTGACTATTATTCCTTAATATAGGGAGGAAATTATGCATATCTGGTAGTTCTATATCAATTAAGAAGTCGACTTTGAATTGTGATTCGATTATACACTAAATTTGCAAAAATTATAAAATAAGTAATTACCCTTAACTAACTGTGTGTGATTGTAGGATCGCGCCTAACGGACATGTGCCTTCAGGATTAAAACAATTTTTAAAGCACTCCTCCACTCCACTTCCTCCACTCCACCATATTTTTCCCAACCCGGGAGTACATAAACTGAAGGCTCACGCGCTTGACCGTAATTGATTCTGCGTATTTGCATGCACCCGCGCCGCCCGTTCCCGGCCCATCATTGCCCTCTGGGTAGACGAATATTAAAATGCAATTACTCTCAGCTCAATTAGCTTCCCCTGGATGCAGTGCAGCCGGTACTGGGTAGGTTTGCAAATGGCTTGGTGGAGGATGGTGTTGGGTCGACGCCGAAGCTCGACTAGGATTAACTGTTGGCTGCTGCTACTTCGCTTTCGCGTCTCGGATCGCGTCTTTGAAGTTACAAAGCCGTGTGCCTAGCAGCGGTACGCAATGCCTCGCTGTCCGGCGGCCTTTTTCAAGTTTGAGGCGATTAGTCTAAAAGGGAAGAAAGAGGTGGTAATTTAATATTCAGCTGCTTCGATATGTAAACCGCGCCATAGCGCGGCCGTAACTTAGAACGCGTGTATGTGTGTAGGCGCCCATATTAGGAAACTCGACCCATCATGTACACAGGCTCGCACAGAATGAAGGAAGTTAACCGTCCGCCTGTAGCTGTGCGATGCATTTTACGGTGCAGTTTCACCAAAGTGGAGTTGAGTTTTTTTTTATGCAAATCAGTCACTACAGTAAAGTCATCTTTGGATTGAATCAATCGCTGTGTATCGCAGTTAATGATTCATTCGACTACTTATAGCGTTGTGCTTTATGGTGGCGCTACCCATTCTTTGTCCCGGTCTGCCTAGCCTATCCTAGTTGCTCAAAAATTAACCTTCTGTGCAACATTTTCCCGCTTTGCGGGATAAGTGTAAAGCGTGTGTGGGTCACACCTTTTTTCTCCAGCAAACGCTCTGCCAAGCAACGAAAGTAGAAATTATTTGCTGATGCTGAGGATCGGAGAGGGGCGGAGTGTGGCAACTTTCGCTCGGACGACTGCACGTACCGATCCACTCAAGATCGTTCCCCCGCACCAAACCAAACAAAACGCTCTCCATCCCTTCAACCCATTTAGAGTTTCACGAAAAAAGGGAAAGGAATCGTCGCCTTTATTTCTCCACTCTTTCGAACGTGATCAAAGCGCCGGCAACAGGAAATAGTTCGGAACCGATTTAATAGCGGGGAAGAGTCATGCTTCACCCTCAAAATTAGCCTGTCGCCTGTGACATCTTGTTGGACGGAAATCGATTTTCCATCGAACCACTAGGACGGATCGTACATTGACAATACTGTTACCATAAAACGGCTTAAAAATATACCAATTTTCTTTTCCGCCGTTAAGGGATGCGTTGTTGATAGATTATTATTATGTTTGGCTTTAAGAGGCTTTGAATCTTTCGACTGCATTCGCCTCTTTGCGTTGTTGATAGAGTGTGGTCCACTGTGATGGCGTGCAGTAGATGTGTCATGTTAATTGATCGTAACGCTTGTCTGTCCTTCGTCTGTTGGCCATTATGTGTGAGGCTGAGCACCAGGCCAAACTGAAACGATCTTACATCTACACTGTTTATATCACCCACTCAGCTAAGCGGGTGTTAGTGGCAGTTCACTGTGAACTCGGTGTCGATTGCATAACGACACCGGGGCATCAGTTTACCATGGTACACAGGAGGAATCTCTTCCAAATGACATGACGTTCGTAACAATTGAAAGGAACCGGGTGTTTTGTAATGGTGTAATTGTCAGTGTTCAGCGAGTTGAAATTGTTAGAGACGCCACAAAGTGTTGCTCTTTGCAAAAAAACGTAGAACAGTGAGCGTAAATTAGAGAAGGTAATTGATTCCCAGGAAGGCTTAGTCTTTCACTCCTCTTGGATTTTTGGCGCTGCTGAAACACAATAGAAAATTGGTACCTTTTGTTTGTCGTATGTCATTAGCTGTCCCAAAGACAAATGAAGCAAAATGGAGAGTTCTTTGCTATTCCACCACACATCTGAAGTGGTATCTTAAGCCAGCACCACAAACAGCTAGAATGACGCCCCTCTCCGTTCAATATCCATCACAAAACCAGCTGGTCAGTGTTGGGACCGTTTTTTTCTTGCGAAATCTTTGCTGTCACTGCAAACCAATCATTTTCAGCCCGTGGCGTAATTCTAAACCGTTGCCGTCGCTCTCAGGGCAGAGGATGAGTCGTGGTTTCACATTCTTCTACTGGCATTCCGCTGGCAGGCAGTGTGCTCCCGAGTGAGATAGCAGACCCAAAGGCCCGGGCCAGCTATCGCCCATCGGTTGTTTGCCTGCCCTGTTATCATCGCCACCATATTCAGCCTCGACGCTCTTATCTATCGTCGTTGTCGTCGTCGTTGTTACTGTCCTTGTTGTGTTCGTTAGTTTTAGAGCTTTTTTAATCATATATACACGGTAACGGTGATGTGTGGGAAACACTTGGATTGGCGGAACCAGAAAAGACGTACAGCACTGCGAGACGTAGTCTTAAACGAATAAAACCACTTGCAGACGGTAATGAACGATGATCAAAATCGACACAGTTCGACTGCCCAAAAAGAGCAGATTTAAACATTTCAAGTTAGTGTAGCATATACATACATAGGCAAACACGACGCCAACGATTCATTAAACCGTCCCCTTGCAAAACGGCTTCTATCGGAAGTGCTGTTACTGCGTTGTATACGCGGATATGGTGTCTTACCTGCTCCACCGTCGGCTCTCAAGGCGCCAGCGGTACCGCATTAAGTCGGCCAAATAAACGATTCAACTTCTTCTGGGAGAACTTAAGCTGAAATAAACAGTACCGATGCATAGTCCGTTCCGCCCCATCAGCATCATGTAAACATTTTTGTGTTCGGTTTTTTTTTTTTATGTGTGAAAAACAGTCAACAACGTGATGGTGGGCCAGGGTGCTAAGGAAGTGCAAACCGCTGGTAGTGTAATTTGAAATTTTCAAAACCACTCCTCCATTGGGTCAGTAACATAAATTGTATTTAATGTGGTCCGGTGCGTGACGTTATGAACTGCGTGTTCTTGTGAGTTATCTTCCACGTACACTCAGGTTTATTAGGTGCAACTCCAAACAGAACAAACTTTGCACTTGGCAACTGACCGTTGCCACAATAATGCATGCACGGATTGATGTAAATTAGTATCGAGCAGTCTTTCAATATCCGTGATCACAATTGTGCTTCGTGCTTGTGTGCAAGAATTCCTATCGCCGGTGTGCTTACGCCGCTGCTCAAGAATGTCGAGTGCAATCGCAAGATTCTCGCTGGCTTTTCGCTTTGCTACCGAATGCCAAACGCTGGTACAATATTTGTTTTGACAGCTTCGTGTCGCGATCACCCGAACCCCACTCCTAGCGCTCTCCCTTGCTAAAATCCTGCATAATCTCCAACGTAGACTTTGCTTTCTGTTCTTGCAGGTTCCATTCTCCACGCACGATGAGATGCCAGTTCATACTGGTGCTCACGGTTGTGCTATGCGCACTGACCGTGAACGCCAGTCCGGCCCTTAAGCCGGACCTGCCGAAGGCAAAGGATCCGCTGTTTAACAAAATGCTGGCCGAAAGCAGCAGCAGCCAGCCGGATGCGCAGGATCCACGCTACAACAAGATGTTGCCGGACGTGGAGGAAAATCTAATCGACACCGACGACTCAGATGAGGACGAGGAAGAAGACGACGTTGCGCCGCCCACAAAGAAGGCCGCTGATTTGAACCCGATGTATGCGCAGCGAGGCAAACAGGCGAAACCGGAAGTCTCTACCGTTGGTAAGTGTAGTGAGACACGCAACGCCACGCACGAATGGCCGCTTATCAGACACTTTGCACGTGCAGGTTCGGTTGCTATCAACAAGGTGAAGATCAACGAAGATATCGACAGCTACGAGGAGGTGCTGCTGAAGGGTAACGGCAAGAATGTGGTAAGTAAAGGCACCATAAGCGTACAAGGAGCATGGCTAATGTTAAACTCTTCCATCACTGACGAAAGGACATTGATGATTCGTATCAAGTGGAGGATCTAAGCAGTGAGATTGTTACGTTCAAGGAGGAAGTAAGTGGTACTTTCCCTGTTGTGCATGTCATTCGCGCCGCTCATATCGTACCGACTGTGTTGCGCCTGTGTCGTCAATGTCTTTCCGTTCTGATTGTCAGCTCCATCCTTACTGTTGCATCCCTTTCTTCATCGAACTCGACCAAAACTTTCTTCAGCGCTTTCGCTAACATCTCGCTATTGCTTCTCTCTTCTCTACCGCTCTCTATTCTCTGCCTGGGCCACCCGTCTGATTCCCCCGTAGAAACCTTCCAAAGCTACCACCGCTAAGCCCGCCGGTAAAGCGACCACCGAAGATAGTTCCGATGAGTACGACGATGATGCGTCGGACGAACAGATCGACTTCTCCGGTGTGGACAAAGTTCTGGCTCAACCACTTGTAAGTGCACGAGAGAACGAGTCATCACAACTTCATCGTCCAGGCATATGGCGCTTGTTGCTGTAGTATTTACACATGCAGCTGTATCGTATTAAATGATGTTTTTTGCTTCTGCTTCCAGAAACCGGTACCATCCGGTAAGTTTAGCAAGTCGTCGGCATCATTCAGCACGACCGTGAAGCCGAAGAGCACCACCGGCAAGCAGAATGTGGAAATACTGGATGAGTACGATGACGATGAGGAGTTTGACTATCAGTACAACTATGACGTTGACGACGATGACGACGATGAGGATGATGAGGATGATGATGAGGACGAGGAGGCGGAGGAGCTTCCAGCGCAGAAGGTCACACCCAAAAACGTTCACAAGGATGTCGGCAAGAAGCAAACGAAGCCGGTGAAGAAGGTTAAGGATCAGAACAAAACTGCTGGCAAAGAGGTTCGTATACTGTTGTCCCTTTCTTAGGCGTCGGCCCCGCTCTAATGCTGTCGTTTCCCATCTCTTGCAGAACGCTGAGTACTACTACTACGACGATGACGATGACGAGGAGAGCAATGCGGAGTCGAGCAACAGCACCTACTGTCCGCGCGGCTGCATCTGCGAGCGCAACATGCACGCGTACATGGTGGCCACGTGCAGCCGGCTGGATCTGGAAACGCAAAAGTTTACCTCGCACATCACCGACCTGCAGGTGTTGGACGTTGGACCGAAGTACCCGATCGAGCTCGGGCCGGAGTTTTTCAAGAAGATTGGCCTTAGTCACGTCGTGTCGATCAAGATCACCAACTGCACGATCGTGTACATTAGCCCGCAGGCGTTCGCCGGGCTCGACGAGCTGTACTCGGTGAACCTGACGAACTCGGGCATCGACATCATCCATCCGGACACGTTTGCCAACAACACGAAGCTGCGCCTGCTGACGCTTTCCGGCAACGATTTGAGCGCTATGCAGAGCGTCAACCACAACACGCCGTACATGGACTACATGCTGAAGGCACCGACCGTCGAGGAGCTGGACATTTCCCGCTGCAAGCTGCAGGAGCTGCAGCCGAACGCGTTCAACGAGCTGAAGAACATCATCTACATCAACCTGTCCGAAAACAATCTGAGCAACCTGCCGGAGGGCATCTTCGACAGCGTGGAAACGATCGAAGAGCTGGACCTTTCGATGAACAACATCGCCGAGCTGCCGAAGAACATCTTCGCGAAGACGTCGCTCGCGATTCTACACCTGAAGCACAACAAGATCGCCAACAATGTGGACTTTGTCACGGCCGATCTGCAGAAGCTCGACCTGAGCTTCTGCCAGATTCGCACGATTAACAACCAGATGTTCAAGGGCATGGAGGGGCTCACCAATTTGATACTGAAGGGCAACCACATCGAGAAGATCAAACCGATGGCGTTCATCTCGCTGAGCAGCCTGCGCCAGATCGACCTGTCCTACAACAACCTGGAGCAAATCTCCGCCCAAACCTTCATCGGCAACAAAATGCTGGACATTATTCGCGTGAACAACAACCCGCGGCTGAAGCAGCTGCCGAACGAGGGCTTCGAAAGCTCGTACAACGGCACGTTCAACGTGTACTTTATGGACGTTTCGAACTGCGACATTTCTACCCTGGCAGACAACACGTTCAAGACGATGCCGCAGCTGACGCGCCTGAACCTGGCGTGGAACAACCTGCAAACGATCCGGCCCGCCGTCTTGGCCCACCTGAGCAAACTGATGGATCTGGACCTGAGCAACAACATGATCATGGAGCTCGACGAGAAGACGTTCCAGAACAATCGTAACTTGAACACGGTAAGCGTCCAGTGGCAGATGATTGATTTGAAGATAAAAAAGAGACAAACCTTGTGAGCTGATTGTTCTTGTACCTCGTTTTCGTTATTATAGTTGAACCTGGCCGGCAATCAAATTTCCACCCTGGATAGCAAGATCTTCCACCCGCTGCAGTACCTGAGCGAGCTGGACATTAGCGATTGCGATCTGCGCACCATCTGGGAAAATTCATCGCTGAAGGCGAAACGCGAGGAGGTGCTGCCCAACCTGAAGCGCCTGAACGCGTCGTACAACGAGATTGCGGAGGTGTTTGTTTCCGATCTCGAGTCGATGGCCAAACTGCGTGTGCTGGACATCCGCAACAACTCGCTGAGCTGCAACGAGCGTTTGCCAACGCTGATTGATTGGCTGCAGAAGCGACAGGTAAGTGACATGTTGTGCCTCTTCAAACAGCACCACCACAACCGGAACTGACGCTGGCTTTTTTTCTTCTTTGGACAACGTTTGCAGATCTCGCTGGGTGCCGATGTGCTGGACCACGTGACGCACGCCGAGATGAGCCACGCACCACTACGCACGGACAACTCGGCCGCGCTGAAGCAGTGGGGACAGTTTGCGTGGGACATTTGCCAGGGCGGCAGCGGTACCAATGCGGACAAGCCGCTGTCGTACAGCGAAACGGAGGAAGACTACGAGGACGACGATGAGGACGATTCGGAGGACGCGGATGCGGATGTGATGGCGGAAGCGAACGCCGCCAAGTCGAACAAGATTGTTGACAGCAAGAACGAGCTGGACGAGTACTCGGACGAGTCGGTGGACAGTGATAGCGACGGCAACGAGAACGACGAGGAGGACAGTGCCGACGAGGACGATGAAGACGACGAGGAGGATGATGATGTTGATGAAGATGATGATGATGAGGAGGAGGAGGAGGAGAAGGAGCGCGAAAACATTCTCGATGCGGCCAACGGTATCCAGAAGATTGAGCAGCAAATCCTTACCGGCAAGAACAGCGCCGACGACGAGGACGACGGTGAATACGAGGATGAGGGCGATGGCGC
This sequence comes from Anopheles epiroticus, assembly GCA_000349105.1. NCBI lineage: Eukaryota > Metazoa > Arthropoda > Insecta > Diptera > Culicidae > Anopheles > Anopheles epiroticus. The sequence goes on along the minus strand of KB672027.1, from coordinate 12,394 downwards.
CAATGTGGACGATGTCGTCATACTGGAGAGCGCCTCCATGTTCGAGGTGTCCTCGATGCTGATTGTGGTCGGTTGCATCCTGTTCGGCATCTCGATGCTGCTGCTGGTGGTGGTGAAGGTGGTGACCGAGGTGATGAAGCGGCGCGGCGAACGCTACCGCCAGGCACTGCTTGCGTCGAAGAACTCGTTCGTGTATCAGAAGCTTACCGAGGACATCGTGCCACCGAAGGTCCCGAAGGTTCATCGGTACGAACCGATCAACCAGGTGTAAGCCAGGGAAGCAGAAGGGTGGAATTGGCGGGGACCAAGGATGGGTCCACGGGTCCACCAACCCACTCACACATACACACACGCACACATACCGCGAACAACAGTCAATGGCAAGAATGTGGTGTATGTGTTTGTGTGTGAGTCTGTTCTTAGATTTCGTAAACGTGCAGAAGAAACGCAACACAAATACTTAAACAGAACGCAAGATCACGCCAGAGCGCTTCTCGGTCCTATGGAAAACTAAACCCCCCATAGTGTGTGTAACCCGCGAAACAGCTATGAGATGTACTTATGAAAATCCGTAAAACGATAAACGCGCAGATCGGGCAGCTACAAGAAGGTTTATGTTTTGCTCTATTTATTAAGCTCTTATACTACTTCCACCCCTATAACATTGAGCCAGCGGCATATTGATTTCAAGTACTTTCTATCCCCTGCTGCGCACTGTGTGGTGATTCTTAAGATGAACATTCATCTTGGCGAGTCGACTCGACACTCCCCCCTCCCCCATCCATAGGTCGCTTCGACAGCTCCGGCCCTTCCTCTATATGTAGCTATAGCACGGCAGTAGTAGGTAGCAGTCGTCTTTCGCCGGTTAGCTTAGTTTTGTTTAAGTGCTATGTATACCTTAAAACAACAAAAGTTTTTGGTGTTCACCGTCTGAACAACACATTCCTAGTAGTTCCGTCGTTTCCGCCATTATCAGCGTCACAATCAGAGTGTTTTGGCTGCATGCTGCACTACGGTCAAACAAAACCACAACCTAAGATCGAACCATACGGTAAGATGTGAACCGTGTGCACCATCCACCATCAAACCATCCAGCAGGCTTCGTTTTAGTGCCATTTTTTTCGAGAAAAAAAAATCAAATCGAAAAGAAAGCTCACCGATCGTACAGTGCGGGTGTCCTACGCGCCCACTTCTCCGATCGCTGCAAGAGTATTCTACTTAGTATGCCGGTGCAGCATCCAAAAAATACTACCAACCATGCACCTTTTCTTCACCGCAGCCCAGCCAAACAGAAACGGGAACACGAGGGCCACCAACGCGCAATAGAAGTAATGGAAGCATATAGAATCGTACAATCAGCTCAGCACAAGATCAGTATCACAGTTATTCCATCGGCGGCTCAGAGAAAAGTGCGTGCACACACACACATTCATACAGTTGTCCTGAAATCCGTATCAGCTGAGTATATTTTTTAATCTTTTGCTCTTTTTTTTAAATTATTGAGGTGTCTACCAAAATAAACCAAGAAAAAGGATTTGATAAAATTAACAAATTTTACCAAACCCGTAAAAAAGGCTAAATTTGCATTCCTCCTGCAGAACGCGAACATCCGAATGATGAATTGAGAAAACTTAGCGACACTTGTCCTCCTACCACGGTCCTACAGTATAGTGTCTATGTATTGATCCACTTACTGATCAGTCACTGCAAGTTGAGACGTTTTTAGATACTGCATATGCGTTACGATATAGTTCTATATACGATATTGGCTCTTAACTACTCGAACATACGTTTCTCAATTTACGTCTCTCAAATTTACGGACTTCTTCTTCTGGCCTGCGAGAAAGGTTATAACATTCTGAAAAATTACTTACAATTACAGTAGAGCGTCGATTATCCGGGGTGGTCGGGACTAAACGCATGCCGGATAATCAATTTTCACGGATAATCCACCTGTTTTAATATAAAAGCTTATCTTAATATAAAAGCTTTTATTTATAAACCTAGCGTGAATGTTAAAGGGATAAAGTAAAAATCACTTATCTAACCTTAAATATACAAAAAAAATATCGATTTATTCGTCTTAACACTAAAGGGTGATTTTTGTCTTAACTTGATTCACCAATATGGTAATGGACATTTTTCTTCTGCAGCTGTCAAATTGTTGGGTCACGAATAATCCGCCCCCCGGTTAATCAGTCCCCGGATAAACGACGTTCTACTGTGCTTAGTGCTGCTGCCATCCGCTTTGGCCAGTGTGTACGAGGCCAAATGTCAAAAGCGAACACATCCATCACGCCATAAGAAGCAAAGGACCAGATAATTTTCTTCACTGTAGATAGGAAAATGTAAAAAAAATAGTGGTAATTATCGGTACACGCTGTACCATACTTAGTATGAAAAAGCAATTCATCTGTAAATCGGTAGGCTAATCAAAAATTTGTACAAAAACAGAAAAATCGATAGTTCTGGCCACTCTGGTTTGAATGCCTCATCAGCTGTCAAGATAAATTTATAATCTAAATAAACAAACATCGAAATCCACGCAGGCGTTTTCGCCGGTTTCAAATAAAAATGAACTTCCAAACAAAATTTGTGCAAGATTTGTGTGCAACCGACACGGCTACGTTTGAGGAGCTGCTGCTGCTCGTGCTGAACGAGCCCGCCTTTCTGCAGAATGTGCAAAACCTTCGCAAACCTGCGCTCGAAGCGCTTGTGTACGCGTTGCTCATGAAGCAACGTGGTAAGCTGCCGGGTACTCTACTCACGAGCGACAGTTTCAACCTGAAAAGCATTCTGTCGCTCATCCAGCTCAACCAGCAGCGGCTGCAAGAGGACAACGATTCCTTCCGTTGGCTCCTGAGCGCCCTCACACTGACGGTGCTGATCGAGAATAATGGATCGCAGGCCGTGTACTTGCTGCTGGAACCGTTCGTGGACCGGTTCGATCGTGAGCTGCACGAAATACCATTGTACTACGATGTGCTGCGAACACTTTTCGTTCTGGCCAAGGAAGATCCCGGTCTGGTGCCGCTCTGTGGCCGACTGAGCGGTGAGCGAATGGTCCACCGGCTTACGTCAAGCTCGAACCGCATACGGATGCAAGCGCTGGCCTGTCTACAAACACTAATGGAGTTCAATGCCGAGCTGTACGGCCACTGGTTAAAGATGCTGAATTGCCCGAACCAGCTGATCGAGAGCAAAATGTTTGTGCTGCATCAGCTGCTGAAAACGTTGCTGCGTTGTGCCGTGGATCGAACGGCGGACATACTGCAAATGTTACAGCTAGACCACGTTTGGCTGACGGTAACCGAAGGACTCACCGCGAACGATCCCGTGTGTCGGAAGGAAGCCCTCGCCACCATCCAGTACGCCATTGGTTACGCGAACCAGTGCGAGGAGGACCTCAGCGGGCAGTATTTCTGCTGGCCAAAAGCGCAAACCGAACCACTCGCTACCGCGTGGCAAACGTTCGTGACGATCGTGCAGGCGCTGAACGAAACCCAAGCGCATCTCGTACTGCCAGCGCTCGAGCTGCTAGACAAGGTGAAACCACTGCACGTGGTGTGGCACAACGTTCTACTGCGCCTGATGCTGCAGCACGAGAACGGGCGGGTGGTGAACTACGTACTGTGCCACTTTTTGCGGCATCGCTCGTACGATCCCGCCCAAACGGAACTGGAAAGGCAATTTCTCGAAGCATTCAATCGAACGGCCGTGCTGGACGATGTGCCAGGGACGATTGCACAGCTGGGCGAGTACTACGGGACGCAGGAAGCGTACGCCGGCCTGCTGCACACGGCACCGCAGATCAGATGGCAGTCGGTACCGTACTATTGCATTGCGAGCGCGATACACCATCGTACGTACGAGCTTGCAGACGACTTGAAACGCTCAAACGAAACGGTGGGAACATTGCGAGCGCTTACGGCCTGCATTAAACTATGTCACGACATTAAAAACGTGTCACTGCGCTACATCACCCTCGTGCTGCTGGTAAACAGTGTCAACGTGCTGTGTGATGGTACGACCGATGCGGATCTGCTGATTGCCGTTGTGGCTGAAATGGAAAAACTTACACCGACGTTCAGCCTCACGCTGGAACCGTTTCGCGCTGGCAGCCCATTTTTCTACGATCATCTAGAGGACAACGATCTGTTGAAGCTTGCCGAACGCTTCACCGTGTCGGACACTTTCTTCATCGAGCAAGTGTTGGCGGAAAGGTTGCTGAAAGGAGGAATCGGAAACTGGAGGCTTGTGCCACTACTGGACTCAAACGCTCCCGTATATGTTATGCTTCTGCAACACCATCCCGAGCTTGTACACTACGTCTCGGGTTGGCTTTACCATATCGTACGATCTGTAAGGGACAGCGTCCGGGAGACGGTGGCAGCGGGTGAAAAAATTTCATCCACAACCTGCACGATGGTTGAGCTACTGTTTGGTTTGAATCGTTCCATTATAAAACAGAATACGGGCGGAACAGTAGAAGGATTGTGTAAACTGCAATACGACATAAGACAAATAGTGTCACCACTGCTCGAATGCTTTGACTATACACCGACCAGTGCAATGCAAACCATCCAACTAGCACAACTGATATCCGACGGTCCAGACATGTTAAATAAATTCTTCGGCTGCTTCTCGCTTAATAAGTTCAAGGATAGTTTTGGACGCCGACATCCTACGGAATCTGATCCTTCGGTCGATCAACTGTACGCAATGATTGCGAAAATCTACCTTCACTGGCGCCAACATAATCACATCAAGTGTTCATCCTATTCCGAAGACGAGCACGAATGGGAAGGTACGATGCTAACAGAACTGTTAGACGTGGGTAACATTGACGTGCTGACGCTAGTGATTGAGATACTGCACGTCGAACATGCGCAGCTGCTAGAGGAAGCTTACGAAGAACCTATGAGAAGTGGTCGAGTGGACGTGTTGCGACGTTGCTACGAGGAAATTTTAATCTACCGCAACTCGGATCACTTTATGCGGTTGATGGGAAAGTTTTTCCGAATGATATTTCGACCATACGCTCAGAAGGCAGAATACATGGATGACATATACGATGTGTATGTAAGTTTTCCGGCGACCGAATATGTGAAAATTTTTCTTGAACATGCTGTCACCATCAGCGGGCTTGCGAACGTCGTGTACGAAAACTTGTTACAATTGCCGGTCATAATACTTATCGATCAGTATTTTGAAATGAGGCCGACCCATACGTTCGATAAGGTGCTACTAATGGGCATGCTCTTTGGCGAAGCGCAGAAGCCCGATCAAAAGTACGGTCAGAAAAGCGACACGTAAGCGAAGGAACAAATGTTTTTCTTGTTTTCTAACAAGTCCTCCTTGATCTTTATAGGTTCGAGTTTGATGTGATCGCGAGCAGTGGTGTACCCGTGCCGTAAGTTAAAGATATTGTAAAAAAACAACAAGGCATTATGTTGTAACATTTTCATTGCTCCGTAGGTTCCAACAACACTCCGGACGGTACAATCAAGCCGACGCACGCGTTCGCGTGCAGTGCGTACTGTTTCTGTACCGGGTGGCGAGCACCAACGACCCGAATGCGGTGCTGTTTCTGCAGAAGATGGAGCAGCTGCTAATCGAACGGTTTGCGGAACTAACGAAAGCGAAGGAACGCTACTATGCCGACTCGATCACGCACCGGCTGAAGCTGCGCATTGTGCAGGCGCTGTGCGTGGTGCTGAAGTTGACTGGCACCCAGCCGTACGCATTGATGGACGTCATGCTGTACGAAACGAACCAGCCGAACATTAACTACCTGCTGGAGCTGATCGTGGCGAACAGCAGTATCAGCACACTCACCATTGCGAACACGCTCAGGGACGAGAAGTTAAAGGTGTCCGGCGTGCAGTCGGTGTTTGTCATACTCTGGTTGCGCTGCTGCCGGGCGAAGAATCTCGACAAGCAGTACATCAATCTGCTGCTCCCGTGGACGATGGCACAAAACTTCTCCACCCGGCTGTACGCACAGATCACGATCAAGAAGATGCTCGAACGTTTCCCGGCCGCTTGCAAGACGGGACAGCTGAAGCAGATCCACACCGCGGTCAACAGCTACCTGCGGCAAGGCAACGTGGAGCGCAACATTGAGCGGTGCATGAAGGACTTTCGCTTCAACAGCGTGCTCGATTATAAACGAAACCTGCTAACGCTCGAGAACGTGTTTCACAACGTGCCGAAGGTGTCCGGGGTGCCGCCAGAAGACGTGGTCGGGACGGCATTGCTGAAGGAATGTCTCCGCATGAACGGCGGCCACGGTCAGCAGGCGCTCGGTCAAGCGCTCGAGCTTGAAGCGCTGCCGGCGGACCGGCGGGAAACACTCTTCCTGGCCCCATCAGTCGGCGGGGCGGACTTTGTGCAGCGCAAGATAGTGCCGCTCAAATGTTTGGAACCGAACCAGGAGCTGCTGCTGACATTGCCCGAACGTTTGTGCGCAAAAAAAATGGTATGTGTGTGTGGCAGGGCTGCAAGTAACCACTCATTAGTGTAATTTAACTCACAGTGGTTGTGTTAGAAAAGTGAATTAAATCGTTCTTTCATTGATTTTTATTCGGTAATAACGGCCAGGCCGTATTGCTTTCTTTCATTGTTCAAGAGTTATACAATCTGTAAAATGTTTTAACTCATGCTCATGTTAAATATCTGAATTAACTCATCATGCCGACACGCAACTCACTCGCGAGTAAAATCACTCTACTCGCGAGTGTGTGACTGTTGAACACGTAGAGTTAACTCATTCATTTAACATTATTACAACGATAATTTTTAAACCCCTGAGTGAGTTCAATTAAAGAGAGTGAGCTGCTAGTCAGTACGGGGAATTAATTCACAACAGAGTTGAAATCTTGTTGATGATTTAATACAACTCACACACCACAAAGATTTAACCCACTCGCATTTTCTGAGTCGCAAAACACCACACTAATGTATGGTAGGCGAGAAAAAAAACACACACTGCAACAATTTGTCCACTTACGTCATTTTATGCCAATTTTTTTATGCAGGATTGCACCGATGGGTTGATCGTGGTGGCCAGTCTCGTCAATCGCGCCCCGAACCTTGGCGGAATCGCGCGTACGGGTGAAATCTTTGCGATCAAGCAGCTGGTAATCGACTCACTGCAGGACATCGGCAACAAGGAGTTCCAGGCGCTCAGCATGACGGCCGAAAAGTGGCTTAACGTGGGCGAACTGAAGGCGCACAAGCTCATCGAGTATCTGCGTGAGATGAAGTACCAAGGGTACGCGGTGGTAGGGGCGGAGCAGACAACCGGCAGCAAACCGATCCAGCAGCTACGGTTTCCCAAAAAGTGCATTCTGGTGCTGGGGTATGTAACGGTAACGGTCAGGCTAGTGTAGCTGTGTCAAACACTTTTCACATTTGCATCGTTCTTGTTTGCACTTTCAGCCACGAGAAGAACGGTCTGCCTGCAGAAATCATTCGCCATCTCGACCTGATTGGCGAGATACCGCAGTTTGGCGTCGTACGGTCACTTAACGTTCACGTAACCGCGGCCATCTTCATGTGGGAATATGCGAAACAGCATCACGTTGCTGCATCAGATACGGAACCTTGCATAGAGGTGGAGGTTAATAACTTTTATTAATTTTTTATCGATTTTTTGGCCGCCTATATCAGCGGCTATTATCATCGCAGTTGCCAAGCTCACTACAAAGGAATAGCGCCAAACGAGAGAGCGATTTAAAATAATAGTGAGGCGATTTTGGCCGTTCCAACCGTGCCAATCAAACCTACAGTTCCGACAGAACCTACCGGTCCTACCGAATCTGAGATTCAAGCTGAGGTTCAAAAATTTGTTTTGAGGAACGGAACGAACCTACTAGGTTCATTCCGAAACACTTACTCACGTTTCCAAACCTTTTCGTACGGCGTCCAAAGTAAGTCGTTGTCGGTAAGAGACGCTTACCTGCGTCTCAGTTAAGAATGTAATAAAAATCGGAACTATATCGTAAAGAGTTTTGATAACTAAAATACACAAGCATTCGTTTTCATGTACAATAAAAAAACTAAAATTGTCTTTTTATGCAAAAAGGTCAACGTGTTTGTGCAAACAGGTCAAGGTTCTTTCAGGAACCGTCCTACGGTAGGAGTACGAAGATCTATGGGACTGAAACGCCAAAAGCGTCACCACTACGTAGATCTAAATGTATTAATAGGGCCTAGGATAAAGTCACAGGAAAATTAGAATATAAAAACGAAGAATGACATGTAATTCTTTACTTGACTTAACCTATTAGTTTTTCAGTTATGGCATATTTATGTTGCTGCTATTCCGAAAACGTAATTTACAATCTGTCCTGCCAGATCCGAGTCCACTGAATCTACCGCATGCTTTTGGATTTTAACTAGAGTTTGCTTCCCTTCTGCGCTGCGTAGCGCCAATCCCCATCAATCTTTCACCCGTTGCAACGCGTAATTAAATCTCCTAGTGGAACGTCCTGCAACATTTACACACTTGATGTAATGCTGTAATTACACAAACATATGAGCCACGTACGGTGGGCACGGTTGCATTCCAACGGACACACGCGTTCTGTTCGACGAGACCGGGGCAGCAAAAAGAGCAGCAAAAACTACCTCTAACACCGCACCGTGAGTTGATTGATTTCGGGTCAACGTACAGGGCGAGCCTTCACCTCATCCCACAGAGGAGAAGATGCATCCGCATCAACATTGTCGCCTCGGTCCAGCATACCGTTGTTCCCGTTCAGCCGCCTAATTGAGGCATCATCGTCATCTGATCTGATCTCTGATGAGCCGCACCGGCAAAACTACGTAACGTCTAGCGGAAAACGGGGCACGATGGGCCACTTAATTAAAACAGCGTAAAAAACGTGTGCTGGTAGGAATAATAATTTCCATAATTCAGAATGTCTTCCACACGTTCCATAGGTATTTCACAAGTAAAGCACAAGTGTTGGTTTGATTTTAAAAATATTTTAAAAACACTATTGTGTGTGTTTGTCTTAGATATGCGGGGCAAATTGGGCCATCCCATGGAGCAATGTGGGTCACCGTAAAAAGTCAACCAATTAGACCACATGGTCTATCATATAATAAAGGTTTCCATAAGACAAGAAATCATTTTTAAGCAGCAGTCCAAATTTGAGGTTATTAAGTCAAACGAATCTGAGTGTATGCATCACAAGGGTACGGCCCAGGTTTTGCCCCACAGAATGTGCTTTTGGATAAGTGGTGTTTTTTTTTTTTCATTGAACTTATGTCAGCATAAATTCTACAAAATGATCAGTGATCAGTGAAGTAGGAGCCTTAGTATCGTAAAAGTTGTTTTGTAAGCTGAAATACAATATTATTGTTGCAAAATATCTAGAATATCTCGACCATTAACACGACTGTTCATACAGTTTTTACAGAGCCCCGTGTTATCGGATTTCTTCATAAGATCAATAAGAAATTGGAACCCCAATATACTGTCTGGTATGGCCCCAAACCAAGGGTGGTCCAGTTTGCCCCGATCGTCCCTATTCCCATCGAATGGGGAGTTGTGCTCAATGTCGACGGTTTGTGCTCACCCTTCCCGCAAGCCTGATTGCATCGTGATGCACCGATGATTGTTGCGCAAACAACGGTTCTACCGCGCTGGCCTTCGACCAGTATGCGTTGGATAATAATGACGCTGATGATGGTGGTGGCTAGCGCGACTGGAGTGTCGGGATATGATAATCGGCACTTACCTGACGCATCGGCTGCGGAATGCTTGCTTGCTTGACCAACGACGAGCAGCATTCTCGAAGACGGACAGGGAGGAGTTCAACGCTTTGCATCGACCGGTGTCCGGGGCGAAAGGAACGAACCCGTCAAAGTGCCACGGTGTGTTTACCGACTGCCACGCGTAATGGTATAAAAAGTGCGTTCGCACGGCCAGGCCATCGACATACGGCTGGCAGCAGTGTAGCAAGTGACCGGGTTTGGGAGCACGGATCGGGTTAGGCCATCGTTGCAGGATACGCACAATGCGCAGTGTGAGTAGTCGCTCCGCGAAATCCCATTCTTTGCAAAGGACTTGTAACTAATCCAGCTTTGCATCGTGCGCTGTTGCAGTTTCTCTTCCTGTGTCTGCTTACCGTGGCAAGCGGTAAACCGGGAGCCATCCTAGCGCCGGCCACCGTATCGTATGCTGTTCCGTTCGGCGTTGCTGCCGTCGGGATCGCTCCACCGTCCGTACTTACGGTGCAGGAAGTAATGCCCCAATCGGCCGGCATAAGCACCGTCTCCGAGTATCAAGCCATTCCGTACTATCGGAATCCGGTCGCGCTAGTGGCGGATTTCCCTCTACTATGAGACAGCATGCGACATCTTCCGTAGCGCTTTGGGGGATCCAATAAAGTCCTGAAATGCAGTACAAGAGGTTGTACATTTTACAATAAATAAACCCGGTGTCCTGTAGGGATGATGAGAATGAGAATGAGTGAATGAGTTAAATCTTTGCCGCTAATGATTGGAATCAAATCATACACAAGAATTTTTTTTTTGTAATTTGATTCATTCGCGAGTCTAATAACACTTCGAGAGTTAAATCATTCAGAGTCGTGAGTTTAATAGCTCTTCGAGTGTTTTAAAAACTCTTCACTCTTTACAACTCTTGAGGAGTGAGTTAATGAATAAACACACTCTTCTAACTCCTCAACTCGGAGTCGCCTGACACGGTTTACCATTGCCAGCCGTTCTGCCTAAATGTGCGTCCGGAGCATTCTGGGGGTTTCCAGCATTTTTTACCATTACCATCCACCATCCATTTACCGCTGATAGGTCTTCTTCTTCTTCTTTGGCCCGCTCACATCCGAGCACGTCTAAAAGACATGGCCAGGTTGCCAATCCGCTTCCAGGAAACTCGGTCCAGGGCTGCAGTCCGCTGATAGGTGAATAGTGCTAATTGCTTGTTCTCTTCCTACCGGGAAGACTCTACAATCTGCAAGCGTGAAAAGTCAACGTTTTTAGCACTCTCGAACCGTTCCCGCCCGAGCGATCTCCTACCCGTTTTCCCAGGGGCTGTCCACGTGAGTCGACTTTTGCACGTGAGAAGCACCGGTACGAGGGTTTGGTGCCTGTTTGCAGACCGAAAAACGCCGTGCCGATGGACGGAAGTGGAAAAAAGGTTTACGATCGGGAAAAGTTTATACCCCTTTCCCCCTCTGCTGCTCCATTTTCCAGGACAATAGTTTTAGTTCCTCCCTTCGCGTCGTGAAACCGGGTGTGAAAAGTTAGAAATGACTGACGCACTTGCAAACGACAAATTTAAATTATATAATGGAATCACATGGCCCATTTGAAAGGGCAAACGTTTTCACGGGAAATCATGGACCTGGTTGTGTATGAGTGTGTGTGTGTGTGTGTATGTTCAGAACTGAGTGCATGAATGGCAACAGTGTCCTGATGCTGGGTTTGACGTGGTTGACATGGTTAAGCTGTTGAGAATTAAATCACTCACTAGAAACACACACACACAAACACACACAAAATGAGAAGTCATTGGATGGTTGGAAGGGATTTGTACGCGCTATACAATACAGCGCGGATAACGACTGCTAGCTGGGCATTGTTGCTAGAACTTGAGAAAGTTTGCGATTGGAGGCTTTCCCAGCGTTTAAACGTCATGTGTCACGTTGCGCAGATGTTAAGTTCACGTTTTTGAGGCCGTTTTTGCACCGACCCTATTCGGTCATGCATATCGATCAGATCGATGCGGTTATTGTGTTCCATTTCGAACACATGTTACTATTATTTTTTTCCCCCCGGTTAAGCAAACCATTATCCGGTAAACAATTAGATTCTTCCTGCTGGCTCGAGGAGGGTTAGCAATCATTGCACAGAAAGTGCACAAACTTTTTTTCAAGAACATGTCATATGACATTTAAATTCAAAGCTCTTGATGAAAGAAATGGAAATTCTTTCATTTTCTTTATTATTGTTCCACCACGTGCACAGTAGCATTATTGCTCATTATTAATTGCAAAAAGATTAATTTAGTTATCATAGATTACATTTTATTGCTGCTTGCTTGGTTGTAGATTGAAAATATTAGAAACATATCAGTAACATTACATAAGACACGATTAGGTTAATGTTTATTTATGAGAGAAAAGTTAGGCGAGATATCTCAAATGCAAAATGTGAATTGAAAATTCAAGAGAATACAAGAGAAATCTCCTGGGAAGATAAAACCTCACCTGAAGAAGTTTCTTTCGTAAAATAATCCAAAAACTAGTCTGATGAAGGCTGGCTCGGTGGTATCATGGGTAGTGGCGTAGGCCTTGTTTCATACGATCAGGCCTGGCGTTGCATCGAATCCCGTTCGGACCGATGCCGCCCCCCATTC
>KB672026.1:20151-45360 GCA_000349105.1 Anopheles epiroticus | reverse complement strand
TAGAAAAGAAATCTGCTCCGAGCCGGTTGTAAGGGATGGAGCAAGTAGGTGGAGAAGTTTCTCTTTTGCTTCTTTTTAGCAGTTTGCCCCATCATTTGTATTGGCTCAATGATCGGTCGTGAATGAAATTACCTTTTGTTGAATAAGTAATGTGAAAAAGTATTTTCTTCTGCTGGGATTGGGAAACTGTTCGATAAAGTTGAGCAAAGCGTCAGGAGCAAAAGCTTCCTGGTCTGGTTGTTCGCAAGCTGTGGCATAATGATTTCAGCAATGAGCAATGAGTTGGTTTGGAAAAGTTGTGCAGATTTGCTGCCATCCGCGGTCAGGCCGATTGTTGTCATCTGATGGCACAAATACAATTATGGTGTTACAGTTGGTGAAATAAATAAGCAGTTGAGGTTTGTTATCGTATTTGTGAGGGGCTTTAGAATGCATTTACTGTACTTTGCAAGAGTGTTTAATTCGAACAACAATGTTAAACGATTCGTAATGCAATAAAAGAAATAAAATGAACTATATTAAAAAATGCATTAATGAATAAAGGCACAACTTTTGGTAGGTTATTGCATTTATAGCAAAAACTCAATTTTAAAATTCATTAAAATCAATACTTTAAAATAGAAAGAATAATTTAATAATTGAGAAGAAGAATAATAATTTTGAACAAAATGAGAAATAAATAACAATGTGTCATTATTGAACAAAACTTTTCGGTCTAATCTTTTCTACAAATATTATATCAGCACCAAAACCATATAAGGGGAAAAGAGAGATATGAAGTGACGCAAATCTAACCAATCCATCGACACATGTTGACAAGTTAATTATGATAAGATTCAATGTAGAAAAAAGGAACGAGAACTCATTTCAAATTAACGAACGAGCTAGCTTATCCAACTCAGCGTTGTGCAAACCGTTCTTTTATCAGTGAACAAACGAATTGACTGAATATGAACGAGCATACAAGCGAACGGATAAACGGATAAACGTACACAAGAACGTACGGAAGAATTTCCTTACACGTTTAGTTCTATTGCAAACTCGGACGTTCAAGTGCTTAAAAAATAAACCAACCTAGCGTTATTAAACCAAGAAGAAGATCAACCTACGATAGCAGAAAGAAGCTACACATTTTTGTGACAAATGTCAGCAGATAAGAGAGTTAGAGTTACGTTAGAATTAAATATATTTTAACCAAAGCCGAGATTTAATTCTCACGTCACAGCGTTTTTTAATAAGAGGAGAAACGCAGAAATAAGCAGTTATTCCTCTATGACTTGTCTAATGCCTTATAAAAACGAGGAATGACCGTAACTTGTTTTTTAATAGTTTTGTCCACCAATCAAGGGTTTAACAAAGCAATCTTGAACTACCCAACCTAATGTAAAAACGCTACCGTTCCCTAAAGCTATAGTCATTGATGTCATGAACATGACATACTCTGTTTAATTCACGTGACATAGATGAGACTGGATCGTTTGCTCAGTAGTTTGTGTTCATAAAGCGTAGTATAATGAACTTTCGGCACCTGGATGTCGGTCAGAGTACGTTTATGTTTATACGACCTAAAATGTTTGGTGAATCGGTATTCCCACGCAATAATTTTGCAATAAAAAGGACTTTGGCGTTCCTGTGTCTTTTTCCAAGTCTTTCCAATGCTAACAATAAGCAGCGAGATCGCCTCTTCATGGTAGTCGACGAATAGCAAAACGTCTCTTCTTCACTGCTCGGGTTAGTCTCTTCTGCACTGCCTCTAGTTTCTTTTTCCACCTCTCTGTATGGTCTGGTAACTGGCCACTCTGTATGGACTGGTCACTACTGCGCTGAATTCTAAGATCGATCTAACTAATGCGCAATATAGGGTTTTCCTGCACATAGGATCATTGAAGTACTTAGTTATTTTACTTAATAGACAAACCCTAATGTTCTGTTTGCCCGCCATATAATATCTTCGTGGTGCTGAATAAAAGTCAACTTAATGTCGAGAATCCGTCGTCTAGGTTATGAACTCCTGAAGTATGTTGAAGAATCTGACCATTAATTGTATAACTATATAACACAGGGATACGGCCACAAGAGAACGAAAGAACAAAACAATTCTCTTTACAGATACGTAGCATATTGCGTGAGCACCATTTGTTGAATATATCCATGTTATGTTGAAGGAACTTAGAGTCATCGTGATCACAAACAGGCATAAACAATTTTACATCATCTGACCTCATCAATGAACAACAAGAATAATAAAGGTCCCAGATTGCTGCCTTGGGGAACCTACCCGACGTACTTATGAAAGGTTGTGAGAACGATTTCCCAAACTTAATTTGATATGTGCGGTCAAAAAGATAAGGTCTGAACCAAACAGTGACACATTCGGGAAGTCAGTGTTTTGATGTTTTGCTATTAAGATATCATGGGGTATACTATCAAAAACCCCCACCAAGTCTGTATAAACGCAGTCTTCTTGTGATATTCTATCCATATTGTTTAAACAAAAAGATACAAAATCCGTCGAATTTGTAGTGATAGAGCGCTTAGGCATAAATCCGTGTTGCGATGTCGTAATATAGCTGCTCTTTTTAGCTGCTTATGAATGATCAGCTCAATGACTTCGACGTGATATCCCTGGAACTGTCTGCCAGCTCAGGATCACTTTTTTGTATAGTGGCATCATCCAAGCAGATTTCCAGATCTTTGGGACAGTTCCAGACTCAAAAAATAGCTGGAAGAGGCACGTAAATAGCAGCACATTGGCATCGTTTTTCTTAAGTACTGTTGACGGAATACCATCCGGCCCGGGGTTATAGTTGAGGTTTAATTTTTGAAAGGTAGTGTCGTGAAGAACACGATATTGTCATTTATGACAAAAGCAGAACAGCTCACAACATCCCTGAGAGTACTTTCGATTGCTTAATTGATAGCTTTATCGTTCGTGATTCTAAAGCTGAATAAATCCCGGAATTGTGTTGTGTAAGTTTCGCAGATTTCGTCATCAGTTTGTGCACTTATATCTTTGTATGTTAGTTGGTAACTTAACTATAAGAAAAATAAGTCTTCAAGGTAAAAACGATCTAAGCAACTTTAATAAGCTCCTTATTTGCAAACTACGTAGAATACAAAAAGACAATATATACAGACTGTGGCAGCATTGTCTAAAATGAAAACACAAATTATCAACGTGTACTATTTTAACGTACATTTTCATGAATTGGATTATTGTAATACTTCCTACACCAATGCTGGATCGAAACCTTGATTTTTGAATCCAAATTCTGTCAGCCTCAGCTTGGTATAAAATATTGTTCGCTATCTTGAGAGAGCTCTATAAAACATGTACGATGTACCTGTTTCACCAAACCGAACCATATTGTTTGAATGCGTTTTTAAATTGGTTTTACCTGTTAGAACCATCAATCGATGGGCTTCCACTAAACGCAGGTTAAATGCGTACTTTTACATCACAACTTCAGTTCCATCACTCGGCTGCAACACTCGTCCCATTTCATGCACCCCGATACTGATTGTACTGACATAATGACTGACATATGACTGTACTCGCGAGTGAATGTGTTAAAATTGCGGAATAATGAAGGACAGTGGAAGTAGCAAAGTGGATACTACGGTGGTCGATGCCGAACACGGTGCGAGCGGAGTGAAATTAGAAATTAAATATGCAACAGTCAAACGGTTGTGCTTCATTATGCATGACGCAATTGCAAAGCCAACGGGCTAGCGAATGCTTGCCGTGCGCTGTCTAGACCTTCGTGTAGACATACTTGTTTTTGTGAGTTTTTGTTTTCGTTTGTTCTTCCCTGTTAACAAGGTGTTTTTCGGTGGGATACCAATGCGGTGGGTTAGGAGTGGAAAGCGCATTGAACGTTACCCCTAGCGTGATTGATAGATGATTAAATGCAATTTTCACATTTGTTCGTTTGCATTTGATTGGCTTTTCTTCCACAAGGTAGGATAACTATTATACTCCGGTGGGAACGGTTGTTTAATTAATGCAAGCACTATTTTTCATGCTAAAGTGTGAAGTATTTGCTTCCAATTGTTTAGTTGTAAGAGATGAACTGGCATACAGAGGTGTAGTAAAACGATGTAAAGTTAGAGTACCATCCTCTTTGCACTCTTTGATGTTTAATTTTAATCAGTCTTATTTAACACTCTGTAAAATTTTCCCTTCGAAACGGGGTAAAAAATATTGTCAACAAAAACATAACCAGAAAGACCACATTAGGCGATTTTTATCGCATTTTGTTTGGCACAATATTTACCCTTTTATTTGCTTGTTTTATCATTATCTCTAATTTTTTTTTATTCTGTAGTGACGGCCAGGCCGTATTGTGTTTATCTCTAATTTAATTAGAGATAATTAGAGCAAAATATATATTTGCTTGTTTTATCATTAGTCTTACATTATATGTTTACATCAGACATTTTAGGAGAAGCACACAATGAGCCATTCTCACCGTTTGATTCAAAGGATTTAGAGTTCTTTCAATTAAAAGATTCAGAAGAAGAAAACAGAGTGAGAAAAAACGATAAAGAGAGAAAAAGATAACGGAAGAGAAAAAGATAATCGGATGATACTCGTGGATCTAAAGGTGTCTTATACAGGTAAAAAAAGTAGATTGATTTTATGATTTTGTGAAGACTATAGGATTATTAAAATACGTAACAACCGATTAAAATATTAAGAGTGAAAACATGAAGCGAATGCTTCAAACAAAACTTTGCCTTAGTACATAAACTCGCTTCACTTCATTTATATGACTTTCCTCCTGTTATATGGTAACCAACTGTTGCCCAACAACAATATTCCCAACAGAGAGCAATCTTATCCTTCTGTAAAGAGAGTAATTCAATACATTCTTCCAGCAATTCTTCAGGTAGCCACAAAGTTGGAAGGAAGAAGTTTAAATACTCCATGTCCGACTTCAGTTGGTACTTGAAGTACTATTTCTGAGAGTGCAAATCTATCTCTTACCTTTTGCTTTGGAGTTCATAATTTGATGATTCTAAAACTAAAGTTATTACACCCTGAAAGTATGCATATAAACACATAATATAGAACGCTCAAACCTACCATTTTCGTACCGAACGGCACATTGGCACGCCGCTAGCTGTTAATCGAAACCAATAAGAGCGACAACTGGGAGCGAAAACCGTTACGAACCGGTCTGATGTTTCTTTGATTGTGGCGAACAAAGTACACAACGAAGCCGGCTCAATAATCGGCCACTTACAAAAACATGCAAATTTTCCAATTTACAAATTTTGTTTTCTCTCCACCCCTCTCCCCATTCCCCTCCCACCCTGTTGTTCCAGCAACCACTGCATCACCGTGGGCCAATGGTGAGGCATGTGCCAAGTAGTGCTAGACTAGAACCCATAATGCTTCAGCGGGTGTGGCAAACCTGCTCCGGTCCAGAGCAATGTACCTGGATTGAGAAAATACAGTACAATTGCATGCTTCGGCTCTGGCCGGTGGCGATGTTGGAATGTTTTTGCAGCGCTTTTTTTGTGTTTGAAGGGCAAAACTAAATATTTGCCTGCATCGAGTACAAGATCTCGTTTGCGTAGAGCGGGCTTTGTGCCGCTCGTTGCTTCGTTCACCTCAAGCACCATGGTACGAAGCTCCTGAACACAATATGCATAACACAAGATTTGGCAGGCTTTATCTTTATGTTTTGTGCTGGGTGTCTGTTTTCAACTTTTTTACGCTTCTTTTTTAAGCTGGGAACTGTAGTGTAGTTGGACGTTTTTTGTTTTTTTCCCTACTATTTTCTTTTGCATATAGTTTGCATCGAATCGCTGAGGCTTTCGACCTACTTTTGCGCTCGTTTTGGAAGGTTTCGGCGCTTGGTAGCTTCACATTCGCATGCATTTCCACTTTGAAGTAGTTTTCTGTTGTGTGTGTGGGGGTTTTCTTTACTCTTTACTCGTTCTCGTTTCTTACACTCTAAGACCCATCGCCTTGGGGGCGGTGGTTGGCGGTGGTGTTGTAAGCATTGCTAACAGATCCTTGGATTTTGTGTGCGCCTGGATTACAGTGCCCTGGGCGCACTGGGGCTAGGTGTTGGTATAGAATTTTATTTCTCCGAATGGCGTTTTCCATTTATCTGGCTTATTGCATTGCGGCACGAACGAATATGAGACATCAAAAAGTTGCATCATTCTGCGTACGCTCGGTGCTGATGGTTCACCGGGAGTGAGCCATTTCCCCTACCCTCTTAGCTCGTAAGCACATTTTGCTGGGTGAGTTTCCGCTGCTTCATAAATCTGTTAAACATGGAAAGGGAACGCCCTAATCTAAATATTTTTCATAGCATCGTTGAACAGTGAGAAAAAAAAACATTCTTTATTCTATTTCTTGGCACAACAGAAAAACACACACACACAAAAAGTGCAGAAGCAGGTTTTGAACGGTACGGGATTGTTCATTCGGCTTGATTCACTAACACTCGGCGGAGACGCTGCTGGCACGATCGTCAATATTCTTAAGCGATTGCGTGGAGAACAGAGAGAGAGAGAGAGAGGCAGAGAGAGGGAGAGGAAAAGCAAGAATGTCGTCGTTCTATGCTAACGATTGCCTTCGGGCGACAAAACGGTAAATCGAATGCATTCTTGCAAACCCCGCAGCCCTTTTCGTTCGCAACCGCTCTCCGCACGGGCAGCAAAATGGCCAATGAAGCACGAATTTAAAAGTGTAACCCGAGGAAAAACGAAGGATGCGGTAGAAGAAAAAAGGGAACGATGCTGGTTCGGAAAGCAGAAAGGCCACACAGTAAAAGCAATGGCAATGTGATATAGAACAGGGCTCGCAGAAAGTTACCTTTGCTTCGTCCCTCGCTTCTCGTCCAACCTCCGACAGACGACACCGTGCCATTCATGCTAATCGAAAAAGGCTATAAATATCGAGCAAATCCTGTCTGTACCTTGGCGGTACACCTTCGCACATCCTTATCGGATAGTCGGAGCAGTACCTGTGTCCCAGGGAGGATCGGGAGGGGATTTCATTGGCAGTGTGACCTTATCAGAGTGAGAAGTACAGAGACGAAAGGTACAAAGAAAAAAAAAACGTTAGTTTGTGGTTTTTTTCTCTATCACGGAGCGCCTGTTTGTGTGTGAGCGAGTGTGTGCCATCATTTGCGGGGAAAAGAAATGCACATTCAAACCACAGAACGACACCAGGTCGAACTGCTAGAACCGCATAATACCGCAGATACAGAGCGCCACACCATGCTCGAGTGCTGAAGAGCATAGATACAATCTATTCAAATCATCGCACGTGGTACGGTTGGGTTGGGTGGCGATAAGGTGGCGTGGCATGCATCAGGGGGGAAAAGACATCAATGCCCCGAAGCAGGCGCATTTAAGCCCGCTGGTGGTGCAGGGATGCTTCGATTTACTTTTTCCCCTTGCTTCTGGCAGGCATGACCTCAAGAAAGCGGGAAACATTTGTGCGACTGAATGATTTGTGTGAGTGTGTGCTTTTGAAATTGTGTTATTCCAAAACATAAGGTGAAGGTGAACGTTATTCTGCATATATTATCCAATACAATGTATGATATTTCTTTATTTTTGAATTAGAATAGTATATTGTTGGAGAGAGAGAGAGATAGAGAGAGACAGAGAGAGAGAGAGAGACAGAGAGAGTCAAAAAGGCTTCTTCCCAGGCCCGTTGAGATTATTGCATGAAATGTCATTTTGATCTAGTAAACGTTATCAGTTGAACTAGTAAATAAGGTAATAAATGCTTTAATAGATAAAAAATAGAGGCTAAAAAATAAATAACTGATCAGATATTTCAATTTGCTAAATGATTACTTTATTAATGATTTTCTCATTGTTATTTGATATTATTTAAAAATTTATTAATCAATCGTTAGCCCTTCTTTGTTTAGGTCCATTTGGCGTTTGTTTTTTTTTTATATAGTTTGTAAAGCAGTTGAATTCTTTTAATTTTCCTCTTTTCTCTTCTAGAATTATTTTTTTCCCTGGATTTACATTTGTTTTGTTATTTATATTTCCTTGTTATTTATATTTCCGATTGTTACTGTGTTTTGTGTTTTTTTTTTATTTTTACTATAAATCATAATTATTCTAACGATGCTAAAATTTGTCTAAAAAATTCTTATTTCTTTTACTATGGTTGCTGTGGAATATATTTTCTGAATTCAGGCTTGCTTGTTATCAAACGATGATGTATAGCTGGGGTTTCCTATGCGCATTCAAATAAGCTTGGGGTCAAACTTGACACCTCTCTGCCAACTTTCCCACCACCTTAGTCAGCTACAGAACAGAAGGCTAACGATCGTTATAAGTTTGTGACATATCCTCGAGACGTACGAAGATTGAGATATCGTGCAATAATAACACACGGGTACGACCGCTAGAAGCTCGGATTGGAATTCGATTTCACTGGGAGTTCTTGCGAGTGTCTCTTTGCGCGCGGTGTGTACCACGACTGTGCACCATTTTGCGTCACCGTGTGCAGCGTTGTAACCTGCCGCACCCAGCCATACGCTGTATGAAGAAATATGACCCCAAGCCACGAACGAACGGGAAGGACACTCGTGGCGCTCGTGATTAGGTTATGACGATATTTTTCTTCCACATCCAAAAAGGCATCGTCCTATGTCGTGGCTTAGGGCTTAGCTCCACTTCGCAACATACTAACGCTAGCTTTGCCGGTGCAAAGGTGCCCGAGTTGTCACGCTCCTATGTTTCGTTCGCTTCCCATTGCGGTTAAACGCTTTAATCCAATTTTGTTTTTAATGAAAGTGTACAGCGCTTTGTGGTCGTTGTCTCTTCGGGGGGAGTTTCTGTGTCGTCCGGTTGCATGCTGTTCCTTTTGCTGCTGCTGCTGCTACTGGTTGCAACCGTTCCAACCGTTGCATGGCACGCTCGTGGCATTTTCACAGCAGGACTGTGCAGCATCGTAGCACCGGTACAGTGCCTTTTGTGCGGGAATAGGTGCAAGAACAAATAATTTCTCATCCAAACTAGCGGTCAACCGAACAGTTGACATGATGATGATGGTGCTGATGTTAAAGATGATGATGGTGTGATGGTATGATGGTTAGGTGCGGTTTAATGTGCAGTTTATGGATAAGAGCAAGACCTCACGACCTCAAAGCCACAACGAAAAACCGCCGATGACAGCTCTAAGGAACTATAAATTCATTGTGCTGTAGCGGTTAGGGATACTTTATGCTAAAGTGTAATTTTTTATTGCTTGTTTTACTTGTTTTTGTTTTTTGTTAATGACTTTATATTATCCGTTGATTGGGAGCTCCATTGATTGGATAGTAATGATTGTTTCTAGCTACAACTTCCAGATGTTATAGTAGCCAATGTAATGGTATTCAGTATAATTAATATAACAAAAAAATGTTCATTATCTAATAATTGCGCTTGTCTAGTAGCGATATGTTCTTGGAACCGAAACTTCGAATTCGAACCGCTTTCGAGCAGTTTGAGTCCGGAACCGTAGCTTTATCAAACCCACGGCTCCGTGTAAAGCCGCTCAGAATCGTCGGAACCATCCAGAGCCGTTGTAACCGTCGGAACCGTCGGAACCGTCCGAAAAGCAATGATTGTGGCTGAAATGAATTGAAATTCCGAAGCGCTTCAAATCGTCCATGATACGATGATATAAACTAAATTGATGCTCTATCAGAAATTTTGTATTTGGTCGTTAGTTAGACTTAATTGCTATTACTGTACAGTAGTCTGAATCATAACCTGGACCGGATGGATTTTTGTATGGTAACTCACTGATGGTAAGATACGGTCATCAGACGATGCGTTGGTGTAATTCATCCGGTTGAGCGGTGAGCACGACTTCGAACGGTTCCGAACTCGGAGTATTGCACCTACGTTGCGGAGCTGCTTCCAAAATTTGACGATTCATTTGTAAGCGATACCGGTTTTACGTGGAATTTACCCAGCACTATTGTCTACAAACAATTTCAATAATAATTGTTCATATTTTATCCCCTGTTTTTCATCGAAATTATGACCTATCTGTTCAATATTCCGTGGGAGTGTTTTAAGAGAGAATGTTTACATATTTGTATGTTTGTATTGACACTGTACGGTTGGGTCACGCAACATCAAAAAAGATGAAGAAAGGAAAAATAAATGCTAGGAAGATAGACTAAAGATTCACAGAACTCCCCATACTAGAATGCACGCAAAACTTTAATATTAATTTAAGCCCAGCAGTGACGGATGCTAATCGTATTAATCCAAGGCCTTTAAGTTTTTCTTGCTCAAAAGAAAAACGAGGTTTTTGCTGTTGGTTGATGGAAATCATCCTTTGACAGAACTTGGAGTGAAAGTGGAAAACATTCATTTTCGGTGCCAAAAAAGACAGCAGATTGCACGGATAGGGTTGGAAAAATTAATTACCACAGAAGAAAATTGTGTCACCTATTTCCTAGCGTGTGAACAGGGGCGCAGGTGGCCGTGAAACGTGGCACAACTTTTACTTAACCGTCCGCGAGCGAGCTGGCAAACGAACGGAAATGTGATCGTTCCTAGTCAGCACAGTGTTTGTACTGCTGAATAAATAAACGAGCAAAAGTGTTCAACATGAGGACAGTGAGAAAAGCGCTGCTTAGCACACAGTGGACGGTGTTTGATAATTAGCTGCGAAAATTCTGTCACTCGTTCGTACCTTTTTGTTTGCTTGCGATGATTTCGGCAATTGAAGTTTAAATTATTTTAATAAAAATCTTAACTGATAACATTGCAAAGCTGTCGCATCACAATTTTTATAATTGAAAACCTGGAGAAAAAAGAAAACATGAACAACATATCTGCAAAACGGGTTTTTTCCAGATCCTTCATATTTTCAAATTAGGCATTTGTAATTATTGTTTTTGAAAAAAAAGCTTTAGAAAAAAGCATTTCAAAACATGTTTGGACAGTCTTTAATGAAAACAATTATTATCCGGATATTTTTATGATAATCAAACCACTATTAATTTGTAACTCTTTATGCGTCTTGCAACTATAATAATTTTAAACGGATAATAAATATTGAGGCTTAAAATAGTAGCAAAATTTTAAGTGACTGTTCCATCCAAATTATTACCTTCTACAACTTTGTAAATCATATTTGATAAAATTTTTACTATGTTTTTATTGTATTCATAAAACCTATTTTTTCGTGTACCAAATCTATAACCACGCAAGTAGTGGAATCATATCTTCAATTATGAATCATACTTTAAAGTCATTCAATCAACGTTTATCCGTATTTGGTATCCCATTTGCGTGCAATGGAGGCGCCAGGTAGCACGTGACAGTTGGACAAAACATTAGCCTTAATCAAATTGCTTTATGAAACGTGTGATCTCTAACAGCATTCAATTTAATTCCCAACAGGTGTAGGACACTTTACCACTACTTGAATGCATCGCTTTTGATCGACTACTACGCTTACGGACCTTTTGTCGAAAGGGACGCCCAATCGCCGATGGACACTTGGATGAAGGAGAACGCGAAAACTGCTGATGAGGATGAATTCATCACAAGTAGTGAGTGTTGTGAACAGGTTAGAAAAAATATAATATAGTCATGTTATGAAACGAATTCTCCTCTACTCTGCTTTTTGTCTGTAGTGGACGAAAGAAGGCGTTTGAATATTTTGTGGTTTTCTATTTCGTTGTGAGAAAATCAGCACCAAATGATACAGTGGATGAGACGATGCTGGCTTACCGTAAAGGTGAGGGAAAAGGTGGTTGGAATTAATGTAAAAAAACTTTGCCTGTTCAGTGGCATTTGCTGTGCTTACGTTTACGAAAGCAATGCATCTTTGACACGAAAGCATTTACAGCTCAGTAATGTGCATGTTTTTTAATTACATTTGTTTATTCGGAATGTCTCCAAAGCTCGCTTGTGGCACGCTTGAATGGGAATTCGTTTACTCAAAGTGTTGGCTGCGATTTAGCGTGCTTGTGCATACTTTGCCCGGGATGGAGAGAAACAAATTTGTTCGCTTCACACCGATATGCGTAAGACCGTTTGCATATTTGCCATTCACTCTTTTGCTTTCGGTTGAAGCTGAATTGGAAAAAAGGGATCAGTGCACTGGTAACGCGTTTTTAAAAAGCATGCCTGTGCCCTTTCAGACTTTTTTTTTACTTAAAATCAAGCCATTCTTTACACGGAAAATACTTGAAGAGACGAAATAAAATGTTAGGTCGGCAAAGATTGTCGATAAAAATGCGACGCGCGTACCGCTGCTTTGCTTTCGTTTTTCGATGTGCTTCCTCTGCATGCAGCGAGATGCAGCGCGCTACATCAGATTGGACCGTAGCCGAGGCAAATGACAGACGTGAACCACAAAACGGTGCGCAGTGCGTGCCTGCAATTCCGGCGTGAAATGGTCCAGCGAAGAGTGAAGCCAGAGCCCTAGACAAGACAGTCTAGTCGAGTATTCGCGACGGTATAGAAGATTTCGCCATGGATGTTCCAACGTGGTTTGGCAAACGTGTAGTCATCACACAAAAAAATGCGAATGAAATTGTCGCCGACTACGTCGTTGACATCGGCAATGGGTACGACGGGGTCTAGTAACGATGCACAACGCAGCATCACAGTGGAAAGCTTTCTCCATTTGCTGCAATTGGTGAGCGTTGCAAAATGCAGTATAGAAAAAAAGACCGAGCAGGCAAAAAGGAAAGGCCGTTCACCCGTTTTTTCTAATTTTTTAAATTCGTGTGAACCATTTGCCGTTCTACTCACACATGCAACGTCCAACGGGTGTTCATAGAGAGAAGCGCTGCAAAAGAGAAACACAAGTGAGAGGAAATAAATTTTCATTGCAAGAATGATAAATAAGGAAAATTTCTGTAAAGTGTGCAGTTTTAATTGCGAATGCTTCGGGTCTCGCAGGAAAACGGGTGGCACTTAGGCGCGATAAATTTGTCGCCACAATTTGCTGTACAGCAGCTCTTACGACTCCAGCGCGACCGTACGGGAACATCAAACTGATCTCTACCTACCATGCACACTCACACTCAGGGTGACATTATTAAGTGGTGTATCCGTTGAGCCATGCATCTTGACAGGGTTTTATGCACCATTTTTTCTTTCCATCCCGGAATCCTGCATTCAACTGAGAGCAGCATTTTTGTTTTCGGTTTCATTTTACTCTTTGCTAGCGATGCATTTGCAGGGGTTTAGATACAGCACGCTTTTAGAGTAGCAGTTGGGTGGGGAAAAGACGACTATGAAAACGTCTCGTGTCTGAGAGGATTGTTGTCCCGTTCGCTTGGAGCGTTCTAGGAAGATCTAGGAACAGCAGTTCAACCACCCTTTACATCTGTGGAACCCATGTTTTGTGTGTTTTTTGTTCGGGATGTTCCACCATTTTCCTTTCACGCTAACTGCTCAGTTGTTTCGCAGAACTGTAGCACTTCTACACCTTTCGCGTAGTGGCGTTGATTGGCGTCCCAAAGCAAGAAGGTGGCAAAAGTGTGAAGAGTCTTCATCGGTAGGATTAGCATGAAGTTGTGTACCGTGCATAAGGGCCCGGTGGCTCCGGTGCGAAAGAGACTCCAGCGCCACTCTAGCGTCAAGTCTTGGATTAGTGCTTATCGCCTTTCGGTACGGTGCGATCAATTGGGCTCATTAGATTGGGCACTTGTGTGAGTGGCAGCACTTAGGAAATATATGAGAGCATTCATTTTGAGCATTGCTGTTATAGCATGTTTTTATAGCACCTTCTATTTTGAATGTTTTAAACAGAGTTCTTTGAATTATCGAAATGACTTACCGTGAAATTTGACTAGCTATGTGAGATTTACGCATTCTAATAGTGAAAAACAACAGGGACGCCTTATCTCAAGCGTTTTTTTGGTGATGAAAGCTTAAGGAAAACAATGTGTTATGATAAGAAATAGTACAATAACTTCTTATCATGTTATGAATACACTTATGTTACATAAAAAAAATTAAATCACATTAGTGTTCTAGTAGTCATAGACCCTACAAGGGTTGTTATGCCACCCAAGAAGGACCAAACAATGAAGCAAAGCAAAGTGAGACAAGATTTTTTTTAGGTAAAAAAGAGCGTAAAATGTTTTTGAAAACTTCTCATAATTGTTCCAAATAAAAACTTGGTTTATGGGCTTTGCTACTAATAATTTATAAGCATTTAAAGCACATTGATGTATGATGTAAAAACAAATTCAATACATACTTATTTACATTGTCATCCTAACGACTTATGACAGGGTTTGTCTCAACCTTCCGTACCAACGGAACAATGTACGATTTTTTAGGCTATTTTCTAATTGCTAAGAATGCTCTTAGGGGGAAAGTATCAGTTGAAAATGCATTATTATTTTCATGAAATTGCACTTTATCACGAAGAAAACATGAACTACTCGTTTACTTTAATAAATGCAAATATTTTACCACTACATTTTTTTTACAAATTACTACATTTAAAGAATTGTCAGCCCCTAGCACTATTCTATCGTACTATTGCTGGCAGGTGTTGACCCTTGGAGTACGGTCTGTTTGCTTTCAATCTTCTCCTGAATCAAATACATTCAGGTTTCTTTAAAAACAATTTCGGTTAAATCTTGTACAAAATTTATGTTATAGACATCGGTTTTTTGGTGTTCGTTTCTCTGTTTTGGTGTATCTTGAAACTAGTAGAGAAAATTAAAACTATTTAAATTAAATAAATTAAATGAACTTTAAATAAATTAATTACATATAAATATGTTTACTTATGAGATTCCTAGCTTATTGCAACTATTTACCAGATTAGTAACGTTTTACACCTCATCAAACAAAACAAGCAACACTATAATCACAGTCCGTTTCCCTTGTATGAGCTTCCTCTGCTCTATTACTGTACTTAACTATGAATTCTACGTCCCGCTCACATTCCCTTCATGCGCATAGTGCACACTGCCATCGGCCCCCAAAAATGGGACCTCAGTTTATTGATTCATAATTTGCACTTCATTAAGCGGAATAGCTTCATTTCTGGTATGCAAATTTTGTTCACCCATCGAAAAGCGAGCCGCCCGATTATGGTGCCATCGTTCAGCATCGTTCCCGTGGTGATAATCAAATGTCGCAAAGCTCCCTGCGCTCCCACCGTCGACCACTGGGGAGTGCGAGGATGTGAGGATGTAATTAATTTTTCTCCTCGCTTCCACCGAACCCGCTGCCCCATAGCTACCAAATCGCGAAGGGCGCAACATTTGGTGCACGCTCGGTCGGCATGATTACTTTCCGAGAGCAATAATTGAATGTTTGGAGGTGATGAAATCTGGGACACTCGCGCGAAAGATTCTCGATGCTACTCTGCTCGGTTGAGAAGAAGCCCGGATGCGAAGATCCCGGATACGGATTTACGCGCAGCCGAGTGGAAACGAAAGCGTAACGAGTGAAACAGTAAAGTAAGGAAGATAATCGAATATCATTTTTATTTATTCTCACGATCGCATCCCGTGCTTTGCCGGTTCGATGGGATCGATTGAGTCGATAGTGCGGGTGGCGCTGCGGTAGAATCGATTCGTCCCGGAAGCGCTCTCCATAGCTCCAAGTACTAAAGCGAATAGTGATTAAGGTTTCGATCTACGATGTCGATACCTTTCGAATGAATTCCTTTTCGTGAGTGTGTTCCGGTGGCGGATCCTTGGCAGACGGGCAGAAGGAAAAGAATCAAATTCGATACCGCTATTACTGTTGCGGTATCTAAATTGATACCGGCCGGCTATTGCACGGCTGGCGGGCAGAGGTTGCTGCTGTTCTCCCCTCAAGAGCAGTCCGTGTTCGTGCGTCTTGATAGAGCGTCTGCCACCCACGGAACCGGATCATTTGTAGTTCAGCTCGGGCCGGTGGAAGCAAGGAGCAGGGACAGGGAAAGGGAAGTAGAAATCGGGCTGCCCTAGGGGGGAAAAACAACTGCTCGCGTCAATTGGTTGTGCTAGCAACCCGAAAATAGCTGGCCAAAGCAATCAGCCGCATTTATTCGATTCGTCAACCCTCTGGGCGGTCGAGAAAAAGGGCACTTTGCCGTCTAGCCGTTCCTTGAATGGTTGCGCTACTGCCACGGGATTAATTTCTTTCCGTTTCGCATTGAAGGTAGGCGGTGGTGACAGTGGGCGCTCGCGGCTTAGATTGACACCGAGGAAATATCTCACATTAATTCGGAAAGGATGAAACGAGCGCATTAGCGTGGATCAAAGGGTGGTACAGTTGAAATTATTGGACGGAAAATGTTGAGCGTTAAGCGAATTTGGAAGGGGTGCATTTGCATTGGAAGTTTTAGAATAGAAATCAGATAGCATTTGTTTCGTATTGTTTTAGTGCGTGATTCTTTTATTGTTGGTATCGTTAGCTTTTATTCAGTTTACAAATTGTTATTCCCGAGGGTTGTTCAACGACTACGAACTTAAACTTGTCTGCTACTTGTGTTAATACTTATATTTTTTTTTAATTTAGAAAATCCCTAAAAATGGTCCTCTACTAGTACATAAATCATCTGAGATTAGCAGCACTATCCTAGCTAGTAGTATGATAAGGTTAATCGACCATATCTTATGAGCAATAGAAACGGTGTGTTTGCATTTTTGCTCTATGTGAATATTAAGAATAAAAGAAGATTATTTTACTTCCAATGGTTCACATGGCTTTTGTTTCACAATAAAGTAAGTCAGATAAACTTTGTTCAACGAATCCCTATGTTGAATTCAGTTATGTTGCTACTATGGGCAATTAAATAAAGACTTTTTTTATATCATATCGAAAGCCGTGTTAATCATATGGAACGCATTGCTTAGACTTATTGAATTGTGCACAAGTGGTACTGGTGAAAAACTGCCATGCTACGTATTTCGTTAATCATTTGAGCGGTTTTGTTACGCGCTGGAAAACACCGTAAACTGAAAAGGGAACACAGAACAGCTAATTCATAAGCAAGATCTGGAAAACTATGACAAAAGATTTATAATTTAAGGTTTTAATTTATATTTAATTAAAATATTTTTAAAAGAGATTTTTTTTTGGGTCCACTCGGTGGTAACGGTGTAGGGCTGTCAAAAGGCCCGTCGCCGGTTCGAATCTCATTGGGACCGATGCTGCCCCCCATACGCAGGATTGACTATCATGCTATGGGTACACTAAATCATAACCATACGCAGGATTTACAATCTTGATATGGACGGGTGAAATTAGTCACACAATACGGCCTGGCCGTCACTACGGAAAAAAGCGATTTTTTTATTCGATAAAAACGGTCAGGTTGTTTTGCTTAAAAGATATTTTATTTTATTCCAGCAGTAACGGTCAGGCCATATTGTTCAATGAAAACCATTATTCAAGAAATGTAAACCACAAAAATCGAGTATATTAAAAATAAAAAGATGAAGATGAAAAGCTAAGATAAAAGGTAAATTTGGATGTTTGTAAGATTTTCATAATTTTCATGAGGATAAGGATAACCTTCATGAGGATAAGGATAAGGATAACCTCCGTTTAGTTTAAAAAAAGGCCAGTTTTATTAGTAATGCTACTTTAATCGCGAATACCTCCTTTTTAACGTTTTTTTTTTTTTTGTTTAAAGACCAAAATTGAATGCTCAAAAATACCCCTTATGGCGAGCTTTATTTTGGATTAAATATTGAGTCATATTGAAACACTTGAAATTAGGGTTATTAACAATATATCTCATAATTCTTTTCTACAAGCCTCCTCTCATTTGTGATACAACTACACTCATATTTTTCTAACTGAATTATTCTCATAATATAAGCTCGAATGTAAGTACGATTTCTATCTTTATTTTAATTTTTATTAAATATCAACAGATTTTCTGGTATTATTACCTAGTATGGGTATTGAATAATTTTAGGAATAGTGTTTTACAACAAATCCAGTCTGAAAGCTTAATGCACTTCGTTTGCGGTTGAATCTAATTGTAAGAAATCGTGGAACAAACCCAAACCCCCAAACAGAGTGAGAGCAATCAAACTCAGTTTTTTTAGTTTGTTGCTGAATTTGCACGTTAAAAGAACCGGAATTACCGAAAGAATCTCTGGAACGAATGCTGATAAACATATAGAATATTTTAAATTCTACTGCAGTTTCATAAAGGTTTTTTTTTAAATTTATCATTTGTAAATTATTTTTTTTCACCTCAAACTGTCATTTCTATACAACATGAATAAACGATTAGCATGATTTGAAGTTTATACATGAGTGATACTCAACGTGACTTCGATTCGAAAGCGCACAGAAATTATTTTTCAGATAAAACGTATTAAAAAGATGTAGTGATGTGGTGTAAATTGATTGAAGCTTCATTTAACTACTAGTATCAATTGTTTCCCTCATACAGCCTGATTGAAGCATGCAGCAAGTGAGGAACAGAAACAGAACAAATATTTTTCTTTAAATTTTGCTCTAACTTAAAATTCAAATTTTGCTCTATACGCAGCAGCTCCCGTATAAGTCCTGTACGGTACTCATTTAAAATTTAAACAACATGTCTTAATTATTCCTCCACAAATGTGATTCGCCTTGTCCGTACCGCCCAGTTTTCAATCAAGTGAAATAGGAATTATTTTTTGATAGTTTTCGTTCGTTTTCTTTCTCACTGTTTCCCACCTTGCCGTTGAACCAATGTTCACGATTGGGGAAACGGGCCAAAAACCAACAAGCTGCACAAATTACCATTCTTCAGAAGTAAAAGAAGTAGAATCAGAAGTGAAAACGAAGACCTAAACCCGATTTATCGCCATTTTGCTACGCTTTTGAGTGGTTCTGATATGCTAGTGGTGCCATTAATTATGCTTTTTCTAAGAACATGCTCAAAGTACACCTTGCATTAAGGACGCAGAGTGATTTTGGCGCTTGATGAATGGGAAATGGATTTTATGGCGGTATGATTGAGTATGGCTTACCTTTTTTTTGCAAAGTCTCCTTGATTTTTTTGGTTTTTTGCATAAGCCTGATTTCAGTATGAAGCTGCAGTTTTTCAAAGAGACTATGTAGGACTGTGTGGCAAAGATATGCTGGTTTATGTGTCATTTTCAAATTATATTCTGTTTCTGAATGTATAATTATCAAATTTGAATGCATTATTGTGTACTGATACAAAAATTCCTCTTGTCTAAAATAAAATTTAAAATACAATAAAAGAACGAAATTAAAGGCTCACAAAATCAATTACCGTTAATTACACTCTACCATGAACTGTCTTACCAGTTTCAAACGGTTTGTGAACAGCAATGTAAAAAAGAGCATCGGACAACTAATGCCAAAAATCAGACTGCAGCTTAATGCTGCAATGTTCTCTTTCTGTTTGTTATTTCAATTGCATTACCAAAATACGTCCGACCATCAGCGGAATTGTGCTCCCTTTGACTCGCTTGAACGAAGTCGAGTTTGTTAATTTGCAAAATCAAAGCTCCTTCCCTCAGGCTTAGCCTTGCATCCACTTTTTATCGACAGTTTCGGTACACATTACGCTGCTCGCTGGTAGCTGGTAGCGAGTAAGAGCGGCGATGCATCCTGACGATGTGGCTCGAGCATCGTTGGCTAAAAGTTCAATGGCCGCCTTAGCAGCCACGCTGAGCGACGCTAATTTGCATATTAATTGGATTTTTTTACGACTGTTTCGACAAGCAAAAGTTCTTTACAGATGAAGCTAACGTTTACAGTGCTGTTTTTGGTTTGCTTGTCGTAAGCTGTAGCCGTTAGTTTAAATGATTTGATTTCCACTTTTCTCCAGCTAAACAGGGCTGTGTTTCATCACGATTTAACGGGAGGCAGAAAACACTGCTTGAAAAGATGTATACAAAACACAAAATCCCTATTATTCCTTCTCTCACCCATCCATCTTTTACGAAACCGTTCAGACCGTTTCTTGTGTAAAAGTGGACAAAGGAAACTCGGTGGGAAAAATACAATACAGCCACAGGAAGAAAAAGCACATATTGGATGGCATAAATCCGTGTCATAAGTCTTAATAAGATGTGCAGGAATGGTGTTGCCAATATACGAAGCCTAGCACTGTCTACCAAAGGCCAAGCAAATATTGTAAATAAAATGTTTCGTTTGGCGCCGGATGCAGCTTCTCTTTTATCGAGCTGTGCGTTTATTTAAACGATTCTCAAACGTTTATCTTATGGGTGGCGTTGAGTTGCTGCACTACTTTGAACATTGCGGTCGTAATACTGTGGTCACGCAAAGATGGGGAAGGAAAATGAAGAAAAGTAATATCGTGGAAATCGATTTCTTCCACCAATGGTTGTGAAGTGTGGAGAGAAAGGTTTTGAGAACTTGTGTGTGTTATGCTGTGGATTTGGTTTAAAAGGCAGTGAAATATTAAACTAATTGAAAAAGTACAGTTTAGAATAATAAGTTGTAAACAATTTCATAATGGTTTAAACGTAATGAAACCTATTAAAGTAGTATAAAAGTAGTGGTTTTACCATTTTATTATTCTCTGTTTTTTCATCAAAAACTGGTCAAAAGTTCAGTAAGTATTTTTTTTAGTAAATTAGAATGAGTTGAATACGTAACGAAGCTTAAAAAAAACTTAATTTGATTAGATTTAATGTAAACTACAACATCAAGCATGAACGAAGTAGTTGATAACGATGACGCAAAATCTTGACCAACCTCCAGCAGTACCTCAAGAAACGAGTGTTTGCCATCACTAGTTTGTGTGCGACGAGACGATTCGGGCATGTTTGATATGCTGAGAGCATTTCCGGTACTGCTAGTTTAATTTCCTTTTAGTGATGCGACGTGAGATCAATCGATGATGAGACGAAATACTTGCAGATGCTGGCAGGATGTGATAGCAACATGCAGGAGGTGCAATTTGATGTTATCATTATTGATTTACCATTTGGTGTAACGACAATTGAAATCTCGGTCTCGTGATCAATTTGATTGTGTTGATTTCTAGCGAATGAAAAGAACAAATGATAGATTAAATGCTAAGCATGCAAATGGTGTAATTTTTTTTTAAATTCTATTGTTGCAGTTAAGCGTTTTTGTGAAATCAATTTGTTACCTTCTTAAAACATTTTGTAAAACGGTAACCTGTTTTGCTGATATTAAATTTAATACCTTACTTTAAATAACTAGACTTACTTAATCTCTAAACGGCTTGGCATATACAGCACGTGTTCCGACGAAATTTATGAATTACGCAAACCATGCTCAATTTATGTAGCGGAGCTTAACTTTGATAAGTGTTTGTCCTCCTGGTGAATACATTATTTTTACCAATAGTTTAATCGCTGTTGAAGCGTTAAAATCCGTGAAGGCTATTAAGAGCTCAGACCATTTTGTGAAAGAGATATTGAAGGTCTTAAGCTCCCTGTTTGATAAGGCGTTCCGCATATCTCTAGTATGGTTGCCTGCTCATTGCGGTATACTAGGAAATGAGAAGGCAGACCATTTGGCCAAAACAGGTGCTTCGGAAAGGTCATTTTTTGATAGGCCTATCCTTCCACACGAGTTCCTACGGGCCCCCAAGAATTCTGCATGGCACGTTGGCAGAGCTTGTGGGACACGGATGAACTCGGGAGATTCTTATACTCGATCACTCCTCACGTTTCTTTGAAGCCTTGGTTTCATGGCATACCTAGAGAACGGGCGTTGATTCGAATGATGTCTAGACTTAGGTCTAACCATTTCGTATTAGGTGCACATGTTCGGCGTATAGGGCAGGTTGACTCCAAAGCATGTGGTTGCGGATTCGGATTACACGACATAGACCATCTCTAATGGTCTTGTTTGGAATACGAGGTTGCTAGACCTTCTTTGTTGGACGCAGTCGAAAAACTCGGAAGATCGCCTGAAATCCTCATCCGAGATATATTGGTCCTGGTGGAATGTCTGCTTCAGAAAATGATCTTTCAGTTTAGTTTAGAGGGAATGGGTTGACGATAAAATATTTCCATTACAAAGCTTGTAGCGGGTTAGCAAAATCGAGGTACGATCGTATGTCGACGGCTAGTTTCTGAGCGATTATAGGCTGGCCACATTAACCTAATTTCCCATCCCACTCCATTCATTTGTCTTTGCAGTATATCGCTTGGATGCTTGTGGTGACTGAACGTTTAGGCTATTGTCTGTAAGAAATCTAGAAGTAGAAGATCTTTGCAAGGACGAGCTCCTGGTAAAGAATACAAAACTGGTGAAATATTCATCAAATTGCAGCAACAGAGAATGAAAACGAAAATGCTATGAAGTAACGCCCTTTAACAGATACATCTAAAATGGGATGACCTTGAAGCCCTTAACATCGACCCCTGCAACGCTTATTGAACACTCAACAGGGACCGGAACACATCAGCAATATAATTACCGATGATAAGCCCCGCCATTCTATTACGATCCTTCACACAGGCTGAAGCACATTTTGTGTGTCAAGATAAGACAGGGCACACCCGGGATAAGGTACTCTTCCTCAGGTGAGGGAAGAAGATGGTCCTCAATAGATGTGAACTTCAGTGCAGATGAATTAAACAAATGAGGTATAACTTGTAACTTAGTTTTGAGCAATACGATCTGGCCGTTCAAACGGAATAAAGAATGTTTAAATGACCTAAACTTAGACGCTTTGATTGCCATTGTTCCATGATTTGATATTTCAATTATGTAAATATGTAAAAAGAGCAATACGGCTTGGCCGTTACTACTAAATAAAAAAAAAAAATAGGTAAAAAAACATACTGCTCAGTTTACGCAATAAAAATGCGGTTTTTAATTTCTAACACTCATTTGCACCTTCAAACTACCTTGTTGCAGAAATTTTAGCTTGTAAAGCCATTCAAATAATTAGGGGAAAGCTGCGCAGTGAAAGCTTCGTTCTATGAATAAATATTACCTTGTAATGGCCTGAACCAATAAAGTTAACAAAGCTGAATAATTCGTAAGTATTGATATATTTTTCCTGGGAAATTGATTTCGACTTTTCCTCCGCATTTCACTGCACGTTGTGCCCTGAGGGTGTGGTTTGCCAGCGTTTTTTGTTTGTGCTCGAACCGAAAGTTGTAATGTCAGTGAAAGCGAACATCGATTCAGGGTCAGATATGAAGTGCTTGAGTGTGCAGCCTGTTTTGTTACGGTGGTGGGATCGATTGCAGCGCAAAATAGCTCATTGCTGAATGCGTTACCGATTTGCTGCGAGATTAAGGCTATTGTAAGCTAATGGAAGGCAACTTCACCCATTCCGACCGCTTTTCAATCTACTCGACACGATAGTTCGCCATCCGTCTGTAGGCAAACGAACACATGAGCACCTTCCAAAGGGTAGGTAGAGACGGTACGTCTACAAGCAACGAGAATGTCGTTTCGGTTGGGCTAGGCAACAGTGAATTGTACATGCGGCGCACGTTTGTACTCAACTGGACAATCATCTGCCATGGTGGGTACGTTTTTTTTCAGGAACCTCAGCCAACATGCTGGTAGAGCATACGGAAAGGCATACAGACAAGGATCGCTTCAAGGCCGACCTGAAGGATGCTGTTGATTGGGAACACATTTTCATAAAACACACACAGTGTCTAAAACGTGGCCGCTCGAGTGTGCCTGTGATGGCGTACCGTTCTGACCATCTTCGAGTCCTCTGTGCGGCAGGGTGGGTGGACGGTGGGTAAGTCGGTCAGCATGGAACCGAAGGGGTCCATGGCATTGTCAAGGAAATTGGAACATTATTACATCGTTGTTCGGCCGATGTACACTGCTCGGGCATTGGGAAGCGATTTCTTCTGCTTTATTCGTTCCGGACCTCACTTTACCCCTACTCAGGAGATGAAATGTGTCATTTCGTACGTGATAGCTCCTCTCTCTCTCTCTCTCTATAGCTCAGTCTGTCACCCTGTCCCTCTTTCTCTTTCCCTTGTTTTGTTTCCTTTTTCCTACTTACTAAAGCTAATCCCCTTTTCCGTTTCGCTATCGTTTTGCTGTCGTCTCCATCACACACCACCTGATGTTTGCATGTAGCACCAACGTTCGGTGTGCAAGATCCGACCCGCCCGTCCACACAAGAACAGAAGCGACTGTTTACTTTCGGTACAACATTGACAACATTATGGCTAGTTTTGGTTGCAGGCCACAAACAAACGAATATGGTCATTGTCCATTGGGCCGACCGTTTCCGGCAAAGCGTGGCTATGTAATGGGCCAGATGCATTTCGGTTCGTTGCTCAGGGCCCAGTATCAGATGGTCGCTTGTTGGACCGGGAGGAATCTTCTATCCCGTGTGCTGCCAGCAAGCAAGACGATAAAAGGCAACCGCCGATTTATGCAACCAAGTGCCGCTGTGCATACATACGTACATCGGTACTGCCGGTGCTACGGTCTTATCGGCGAGACGTATTTATTGCTTCATGCACTGGGTGACGGGGGGGGGGTCGAATGCGTACGAAACCATATCGGTGACACGGTAAGAGGATTTACTTTATGAAACCAATGTTGTAGCTTTTCTCGACGCAAACAGAACTCACTGTCCCGGGAGCTGCCGGACAGTGCTCAGCTGATGGTTGAGCTTCGGTTCAAAGTCTTTAGCCAAATTGGTTTCGGAAAGCACCTTCCCATTGAATGTATACGCTCTCTGAAGGCAATGTTTCATGGGACCAGATGTTTGCTGCACAGTACCTGTGGCTGTCTGATTCTTGAAAGTATGGGTCTTAAAATGTAATTTGTAGCTAGGTAAGGGCACACAAAGCACTAGTGGTTCTATGCACTAGTGGTGCATATTCAAATTAGATATGAACAGAAGCTTATACATGAAAAATAGTAAAGAAGGAGGAGTGATTACTATATCCAAAAAAACTTGCCAAAATTGATAGTTATCTGAACTTTAGAGTATTCTTTCATTCTTTAGATTATTCTTTCATTTTTCACACCTAATTATCTGTTATACTAGTTATTCTTTCTTACGGCCGGATGACCATAAAAAAAATATTTATTATTCTTCAGATCCTAAACATTCTATTCAGATTCTATCTAGAGCACTGGATTAAGACTGCCTGTTCTATTGCGCTAATGCTTATATATAGTCGGATCCAACGGTCCGTTCTCACGATCGGTCACGTTGGCATTCCGCTCTGAGGTGTCCTGTTCTGGAATGTAGACGGTGTCAGCTTCTGTCTGCTGTCCGCGTGGATGGTGTTGAGTTGCTAGATCGTCGTCGCG
>KB672026.1:0-13681 GCA_000349105.1 Anopheles epiroticus | reverse complement strand
TTTTTTTTTTTTATTGCAATTTTAATGCTCGATAATATACAACTCTGACGGTTTTGTTTTTATTATGAATTATAAATATAACGAAATTGTTATTCAGGGACGAAAAAACAAAATGAAAGCTGTATTATTTTTGCTTGCTGTTGTGAAACGTGTTATTTGCCCCATTATTCCATTGAATCATTTTCATCGTTTAAATACTTTAAGTCATTCAACTAATTTCCCCTTGATGCACCGTTAATGGTGGTCAATTTGATTGCGCAATCGAAGCTGCGTGATTAATAGCGTGTGAATTAGGTTACGTTACCGCTCCGTCCGCTATCGATTGATCAGTATTTCTTCCGCACGTGCTCTTCCTTCGCCCCACTCAATTGAGTACATCATTTTCCGTCGATTTCCTAGAGGAACTACGCGTCGATTACAATGGGCCAATGCTGTCCACTCATCCGGCGTTGATAGTTATGCAAATATCGGCCTAATGTGAAGCCGATCCAGCCACAGTGGTAGGGTGTCATATTGAGAGCTAAAGTGAATGTTAGCCAGATCCGTTTCTGCCAGCCAGCTCGGTGGAATGTGCAAACCCGGATTGAAGGACACCTGACGATGAGATGGCGGTGTGAAATCTTGCACTGCTCTTCTGGATCGGGCAGCTGCAGAATGATTAATGGAATTACGGACCGTAGTGACGATAAAACGTAACGATGTGGGACAAGGGGAAAAATGATAGAATACAGCGTGTTCGCTTCTGTTGCTCTGCATGGGTGTGTATGTGTACGTGGATCCGTGAGTGTGTATGTGTGTGTGTGTAAGCAGTAAATCAATCTGAGAAATCCAACGCCAGGATGTTCGGTGTCGACAGGTGACACGGAGAAGATGAAGATGTCGGGTGACGTGATTCACGGCTGCCCTTGACAGGTTGCAACTTATGCTCCACTCTGGTGACCCAGTTTGGTGAAAAGTTTGCACCCACCTACTGAATGCATTTATGTGTGGTAGTATGTGTTGGCGAGTGTTTTTTTTTTACCTAGTGTGTCGCTGTACTCAGAGGTGAGTTTGTTCATTTCTATGAAATCAATGCTCTTAAAACATTCAACACATTCCACGGTGGAAGGAAAAGAATGAAGAATGTGACCGTTTGTTAAGTAAGGTAAAGTAAAAAGTTTCTAACCAGTGAAAAAGTTTTATTCCTGCCCTTTTTTTGTGTTGTACTGTGGCAACTTTTTCCAAGCTTCTGTTCATTGATCTTCTTAAAGCCTTGGTAAGATCGCTGAATGTGTGAGTGGGCGAGGGAAGCCTTAGCACCTGCCAGCCACCGCAAGGAAGGGTGAGCATACAAGTTTTACCCCTTTTCTGTTCGGCAGTAGGCGTGTTACCGCCGCTCAGCTTTCCACTGGCTTGCCGGGCAAGCCCAAAAGTTCGTCACAGCACAGTCGACTCCTTTTGTTCAGGGAACGTCAAACGTGGCTCGAAGCGGAAATGAAAACAATGTCTAAGTGAAATGCTTCACGTGGCTGTATTGTTTGTTTTGTGCGGTTTTTTCCACTTTTTCGCTTGGCCATGAATTTCAAAGGCATTTCAAGGAAGAGATCGAGCCTTTTCTTACCTATGAGAGCGTAAGCGGCAGTTGGCAGGGTACCACGAAACTTAAACTTTAAGTATTTTTTGCAGCATTCAGGATGTTTTATTTTTTCTCGAGGAAGAAAAAGAAATTGATACCAAGCACAAGCTCAACCAAGAGTAAGAGGATGGATTGAGTTGATCCTTTTAGCTTGGATGATTAATCTTTATACTTCGCATTATTTATCGTAATTTGATTCCTATAGTTTATCTCATATTGTGGTTATTTGTTGGCGTGTTAGTTTACTTTGACTATCTTTTAATTTATTTGTTTTTAGTTTTGGTAACTATGTGTGGTCAAAGAAACCGTGCTTGGGCATAATAACATAGAAGATAGTATATATAGTTGATAGTTGGCACAAAATTTACTGTAAATTGCTTTTGGTACAAAATTTACGGTAAAATTCACATGAATAACTGCTTTGTATTCTGTGTAACCGTCTGTTCTATAATTCTATAATCTTATTCTACGGATTTGTTGGGAGGCTCACGGTTTTGTCAATTATCCTGTTTGGCACAAATCGGTCACATTAGTGAGTTTAATATTTAAAACGACTTTCTTCCATAGAACAATTATTTTGTAGCAAAACTTCCGTCGTCCAATCCTTTATATTGATAATGGATATGTGAAGTATGCTTGAATAATCTTTTGACGTCAAAAGGGACAAAATTTATAATTCGTAATGATGTATATACAATTAAATCCTTTGCATGTGACAAATGTGCAAACTTGTTAAAACCTCTGGATTGTGGCAATTCCAGTAAAGATAATCCTTTGGTATCATAAGTTTAGAACTACTTAAGTTGCTAACACAAATAATAAAAGAAACTGTTTATACTGTTTGTCTGATGGTGCAAAGTATACATATACATTCTTCTTCTTTGGCCCGCTCATATCCGAGCACGTCTAAAAGACATGGCTAGGTCGCCAATCCGTTTCCAGGAAACTCGGTCCAGGGCTGCAGTCCTCCAGCCACAGTTGCATCTGATCTCCGACAGGTTCAGCTCCACTTGATCCAGCCAACGAGCTCGCTGTGCTCCTCTACGCCTCGTGCCGAACGGGTCGCTGACGAGCACCTTTCTGGTGGGGCATGAGTCCGGCATCCTCATCACGTATCCCAATCAGCGTATCCTTCCGGCTTTGGCAACCGTCAGAATACTTGCATCGTCAAACTGCTCAGCAAGCTTGTGGTTCATTCTCCTTCTCCACACGCACCCGCCGTTCGAAAATGGCGAGTGCATTGGCGTCCTCCGCCAGCATAGTCCAGGACTCGTGCCCGTAGAGGACTAGCGGCCGTATCAATGTGCGATATATGGCGCATTTCGTGCGTTGTCGGAGTCTTCTGAATCGTAGGAGTTTGTGGAGCCCGTGGTAGGCACGATTCCCCTGAACAATGCGCCTTCGGATTTCGATGCCCATGTTGTTGTCCGAAGTTACGATCGTACCAAGGTAGCAGAACTCCTCTACTACCTCAAGATCGTCACCGTCAACTAGTACTCTGCTTCCGAGTCGTGCTCTATTTCGGTCAGAGCCTCCGGCAAGCAGGTTCTTTGTCTTCGTCGCATTGATCCTCAATCCAATCCTATTGGCCTCGCGTTTCAGTCGGGTGTATGCCTCACACACCGCCGCAGATGTCCTTCCGATGATGTCAATGTCATCCGCGAAGCCAAGGAATTGGAGAGACCGGGTGAAAATCGTGCCCCTGATGTCGAAGCCCGCGCTCCGCATGACACCTTCCAGATCGATGTTGAACAGCAAGCAGGAGAGTCCGTCCCCTTGCCTCAGTCCTCGATGAGATTCGAACGAATCCGACAGCATGTTCGACACTCTCACGTTGCACTGCACTGCAAAAAAAAAAAGAAATACATATACATTATCTCTGCTATTTTAAAACTTGTATTGCAGCGATAAGAGCTGGTCTCGACTCTTTACCCACCATTTTCCCTTACCCTTGAGGTCAATAACCACCCAGGACGCAGAGAAGAGTATTCATATTGTAGATTATTAAAACAGTTACAAAATACAGTTAAACCTCACTAGTTCATTCGCTTCGTTTTATTTTTACGATTGCTTTTGTACTTAGAAGTTGTCGTTTTTCCATAGTTATTACCCATCAGTAGACTGGATTTCCATACAACAAGGTATGTTTGGAAAAAATAATGTATCAATTGTAACATAAACAAAGAAAGTGCATCACGCATTTTCATGAAGCAGTTGCATTTGACAACCTCGTTGGTTGGTATATGACCCAACTATTGAGGTACCAACCGTCGAGTAACCCAACTAAAAAGGACCCAATTAATGAAGTTCTACTCTAAAACATTTTATCGATCCTATTCCCGTCTTCCATCACAAAAACCAGTTACTAACTTACTTCTAGCTGAACGATTCAGATTATCCTATTATTTCATTATCCAAATACGGCCTCAGGTCCAGCGTCACTGATGGTGTAATCGTAACCGAGGAGCGTACCATGTGCGTAAAGTGAGTGGTCGTCACTCAGGCATTCAGGAATAGGTAGTCGGTCCAAATCCGAGTCAGTTGATAATCGGAATCCACACGAAAAGGATTGTAATAAAGATTGTAAAAACTAAGTACTACAACAGCAACAATGTTGATAGTAAAACTGGATAGAAAAATCTGGATATGATAAAATCACTTCAGATCCAGATAAAATTTGAAACCGAGCAGATGGATTATTTCTACCTTGTCTACTGGACATATCTAGATAGGGGAAAATATCATGGCGTTCCTCACCAATCTTTTTGAAGAAATCAGCAAATTCTTTGTGAACCCAGGTCCGACTCGAAACAGTCATATTCGGCATTTGTTCTCGCGCTACCTCCCTTTTCTTCTCCTAAAGTTTAGCGTTATTTGAGGCTTAGCGCTTCGGGTACTTGACGCGGAACTACTATAGGCTCTCCTTTAAACGGTGCTAACTCTACCTGATCTGCTCTACAATTGTTGGAAGGAAACAAATCTCAACAGTTGGAATTTATTAAATCTGTACATTAGCATAAAAATTCAGCATGAAATTCGTAGTACATTAACGAGCAACGATTAATCTCCGCAAAAATGATGCAGCAAAAACTCCTTCAATGACACCACGTTAAAAAAATAACAGTAACTAATTGATAAATCTTATTCCAAAATTAACATATCTTATTTTAAATTAATTGTTCAAAAATCTAACCAAGAGAGTTTCAAAGTACCAATAAACAATACTTTTTTGTAATAGAAAAATAATAAAGACAACAAAAGGCCAGAACAGATAAAGAATCTGAATAAGCAGAGGGCAAGACAGTTTATAATCGTGTATGGCGAGGAAAATCATAACAAACTCCCATCCAGTTGCACTTACCGGATGACATGGTACGGGAGTGCTGCAACAACTGTGTACATGCCACACCGTTAAACACATAATTAGATCTCGTTTGCTCGCTGCATGGTTGCGTGCGATGGTTGTACAGTTCTTCGCTTCCACTGTCCGTGGCCGAGTTGCCAACACGTTATCAGATTTCAGCTCCATCCGCGACGCGTTCCACGAGGGTCTGGACATTAGGGCGGCTAAGACCCCGTTCGCAATCTAATCCATCCTCGGCAGTTAGCGAAAGCTTATCCTTTATGCCTCGCACCGTGTTCATGCTGCCTCATTTACATCTTTTAACCTCCACGTCATCCAACCGCTACTTCTCCCCTTGAGATCAAGACGTCAGTTCAGTTTTGGAGGTTTTTTTAAGGGACGCCATGCTTTTGCTGCTTCATTACGGTTGCCTTCTGCCTGCTGTCAACTGCACTGTCACTGGCGCTTAACGAAGAAGAATTTACCACCACTTTTTACCAATGCTCCTCCGCGAGTGTGTTTGTGTGCTTTACCAGCTGCTGAAATCCGTGTTCCCGAGCATGTTCGCGCTTCTAATCTCATCACCTTGGAAAACCGTGCCGTGGGGATGCGTGGATGTTGGCGTTAAATTTAATTACACCACATTTATGGTAGGATTTACGGCTTTGCGAGCGTGGTGAAGCTGTTGCTTGAGTACAGTCTCCGAAAAGGAAAAAAAAAAAAAACAAGCAGCCCGTCTCGTTTTTACGACTACTGTTTTGCTCGTATGAACCCATCCTTACAGGGAAGGATGGTGATTGTCGTTCGCAGATATAGATCAAAGGAAAAACGGTGCCTGCCACCGCTACCAGACGTCATCCAGCAGGAAAGGGCTGGTTGGTTATACACTTTAGACATTCTATTCGCTGTAACGGTTTATCCGTTTTACATTCGTCTGATTGTAATGGAGAGAAAATACTCAATTATTCTGCATCAATGCGCTGTGGTATGTGGTAGCTTTAGGTGCGTCAACGTCTTGATTTCTAGCAATAGTTATTTTTTTTGCAGAGAGTGAATGTTTCCGAGCGGTGCGTTGTTACCATAGCTCAAATGAGATTAAATTCTTTGCCCGTAAGTGTGCTCGAGGGTTATTTCTCCTAGTAATCACTGTCAACTCGATTGAGAGATGAACCGTGTCGGAATTTCATGTTAAAGGAATCTTTTATAGTGTCGGCTTCTCGAGAAACGAACGGGGTTTAGATCTTGCGGGGGAGGAAGAAGGGATCGCTCCGAAGGGGCATAGGCAGTGAGTAAAGTGAAAAGGGAACATTAGCAGACTGATGCCTAACAGCTCCCGCGATGGTCATCGAGAAAAGATTATGTTCCAGCCCGTACAACAACAAAACCTTCCTTCTTCTGGCCGGCGCAGACAACTAACTGTCTTTGCCTCTCCGTGGGAAAACTAGGAGTGGTACAATCAAGCGGTAACACATCGGATAAACCCAGCTGACCCTTGGACAATTACAGCAAAGTGTGTAAGTCGGGCTCATGCTCGCTTCCAACGCACGTGATCACATTCCTTCCCGTATCGGGCCGTTGTCCTTTTAGTAAGTCGACCGAACCAAAGACAACCCGGAGTCTACGGCACATCAGTGCCTCGCTGAGACTTACATAATGAAAAAGGAAGCTAGGTGCGGAGGAGGTGCAGAGCTCATCGTCCAGCCACCCTGTTGTTGCTGTTGAGCGACGAGCGAACGTGAAGCAAAGTTTTAATGGATTTGCGTTCACCCAAGAGTGTCGTTCATTGTCGGTTTAATATGAGCCCATATCTCGATGAGATAAGCGCTTCCATACACACACACACACACACACACACACACAAACGCAAAGCGAAATTTATGGATCGAATGAGGGGAAGATTTTAATCGATTCCGTAAAACTATACCGTACTCCTCGGGGGCAGCAAGCTCCTGTGTGACGGTTCGTATCGGTGTCAAAGCAGCTAAAAATTGATTCATTGGTCTCGGATGCTCGTCGTGCGGAAGAGTGCGGCGTGGAAAGGGTAGGTAATGAAGCAAAGAGTGACGATTTAATCCGTGCGAAGGAATTTTGTGGTCCTTACCCCAAGGGAGGAATGTATTTATGGAAATGGCACGTAGCAGGCCGACGCCATTGTGGTTTGCCGTAGGTAGATGGTTGTTAACGCTAATTTTTGTTTATTAAGCCTATTTGAGTGCTATTTTGAGCGTTTCGAAGGAACGTCGCTTGAGGATATGAGAAATGCTAGAATATTTAATCAGTACACCATTCACTTTACTCTGCCATTTTTAGCGTTGCTTGTATTGGGGAGACTGTGCACTGTAATTTAGGTAAGCTGTAAATGGCATTTCATGTAACTATTGGTGATATGAAATAAT
This sequence comes from Anopheles epiroticus, assembly GCA_000349105.1. Lineage (NCBI taxonomy): Eukaryota > Metazoa > Arthropoda > Insecta > Diptera > Culicidae > Anopheles > Anopheles epiroticus. The sequence continues at coordinate 6,327 of KB672026.1, read as the reverse complement.
ACTTGAATGATTTTGTAATGTTATAAATATTGTTGTACGTAGCATAAACCGATAAATAAAAAATCTATAGTGGTATGTTTGAGTTATACAAAAGAGTAAGAAAGTTATCCTCAAAATAAGAATTAACTAATTTTTAATCAAATATTTACCTAAAGATCAATAATAATAAAATTATACTCCCTCTGGATTGTGTAAAGGAATATTAGAACCAAGTATAAATATAAACATTTCTTCAGGGTTGATTTGATCAGAGCAAAACTATTGAAAACACATAAACGTTTTGTTTTTTGTGTGGCATATTTAAGATGAATTTTTTATGAAACAGAAAAAGCTTTAATCATTACAAAAATGAACCGTGAATGAACGCACAATACCGTGAAGTTCGGAAAATCATTTCGGTTTACATGTATCAACCGTTTCCCTTCTTTATAGGAACTCTCCACTTGACGCTTAACGCTCTCGCGTTCCTCTCCTTCTCACCACTCTCCCACAGCCTTTCCCTTTCACTGGTCTTTAACCTTTTCATGTTGTTTTCCAGCACTACCACAATTCTAATAATCCTATAAACGACACTATTTTCGGTCTTTCTGCTGGTTACCATTATTCTGGCATTATCCGTGCCGCTTGTCGTGCGGTAATGTTGTACATTGGTTTTGGCAACGCAATCGATAGATCGAGTGAAAGGATGCAGCATTCTGTGTGTGTGTGTGTGTGTGTGTATGTGTGATTAGCGGGAGGGGTGGGGCTTTAACAAGGTTTAGTCACTTTTTGGTTTGCGCCTCAATTAAAAGCGATCTGCATAATGGTTTAGTAAGCTGCCGGCTTACCAGCATCTCGTACCGTGTCGGTCCGGCATGTAGAGGGGTCGGTTCGGTTGTGTTTGCACCGTTGGTGCGAGTAATGATTAAGCTTACGTTGCAAAGTCCATCTAATCGTGGTCAGAGTACGGGCGTTAGACAACATTTTAAGCCGCTCCGGTTGATCCACAGCGGATTGCTCGTAACATGTTCAGCATGACGATGTAATGGAGCAGACTTAAAGAACGGTACACCGGTATGATTTGTAGCGTAGCTCCTGCACTTTGTGAATGGTGCCAGCCCGACGAGCAATGCTAGAGAAAGGTTGGTTGAATTTATTTTACTGCAAATTAGTTTCCTCGAATTGGATGCTTTTTTTAAACCGATGGCTGAATTTTCCCAGAAAACACTTAAGGGAAACACTCGCTTGTGTTTGTTTAACCTTGGTTCGCTGTTTACCTTACAGTGGGATCTGAACAAGGACACCTTGGCTACTTAAAATAAACATACATAATGCAAACAGAATAATTATCGTGCACGAAATCAGCTCGCCTGTGCACGGCAGGTTTGGTGCCACCTTTTTTATTTCTCCTTTCCACGAGCTTCAGTGAAAGTGTTTCCCTTTACAATGGATATACAATGTATTGCATGACGCGTTTGGCTCAAAAACAAAACAGCAACTACAAAACCATGCCGCAAGCTTTTTAAAGGGTGTAGTCAAGTGGCCAGTTGCTGATGCTCGTGGTAACCGGTGGACACGGTACAGTTGAATGCTTTTAGAGTATACATTTTTTATGTGTTCGCCGAGTGGAGCACTCGGGTTGGATATGAAGCTTGAGAGAATTTTGAAAACCAGCCTTTTAATGCACCAGTGTCAGAAAAAGGCTTGTTAAGTTTTGATCGATAGCGATGCAAAAAGATCAAAAGAACTTTATTGAAAATGTTCGGAAGAATAAAAAAACCATTATAGTTCAGAAAAGAAGATGTTAAAGAACATCTTACTTTACTACAAATGAATTTAAAGCTTTGAAAGCATGCAGCCAAAGAAAAATCTGTTTATGAGCCAATTAAATCAAGAGAAACATATTTTAATTATATAAAGAGAAATATAGTTGAATGCTGCTACGCAACATGAAATACACAAAAGGAAATTTAATCATCATAAATTATAAATCAGTTTCAACAAAATTAAATTGAATACGGAAAAACAGTCCCTTTTACCATGAAAAAATAATTAAAGGATTAAAATCTGATAACTTCATTTTTATCAGAGGAATTAGAGACAAAATTAAACTGATATAATCTTAAACTACACTATCTTCACCAAACGGTTTCAGGCGAAACAGTATTCATCAGTTTTGTTTTGATAATATGTGTTACGAATTACAATTAAAGTGTGTAAAAGATGAAATTAAATTGTAACAGCTTTTGCCAATTGTTGCCAGGTAACTCAAGAACCAGGCAACACTGTGCCAGTACATCACGCTTCATGCATGTTGACTTTATACTTGGAAAGTATTTTTCTCGAAAAATTGCGTTATTTAAGTAACTGAGGTTGATAATATATACGCAAACTGTATCTTCATACTACTCTTCGGTATCAATATAGCACACGTGTTGTATAAAATTCGAGGACAAAACCTTTCTTTCCAAAACTATAGCCAGTTGAGTTAATGGGGTTGTTGGACACACTGACATTTAACTTTTGAAACAGAATTCTCTAAAGCTTCGTTAAAATAATACCAAAGCGTTCATTATGAATTTCTGTTGCAATATTACTGCTCCTAGTTTTAAAAGCCATCTCCCCATACAATACACTTCTATCATTGCTGGCGTTTACATTCCTTGCCAACCAGCTAGTACCCATCGGGGCGGTCCACGAGCTTGTCCGTTGGCTGGCCAGTAATGTGTAATTCGACCCTCATACAATAACAGCGGAAGCGAGAATGTTCAACACCGATGCTTGGCCCATAAGCTAACGCTAATTGTTCCCGGAACGATCAATACGGTCGCATTAGCTGCTGCCAGCTGCAATTAACTTCCGACATCCGAGCAACATACACTCAACCACGAATGTGTGCGTGTGTGGTTGGACCATTTTGCAGTGGAACGTTTATGGACATGGCATTAACATGAAACTCGCAGAATGCATTCGAGTAACGTGTGGTTGCATAAAAAAAGAACAATTGAGCTGGTTCAATGTATGACGTGTAAAGTAAAATACTGTTAAAGCCTTTAAACAACTATTTTACATTGTATTGTAAAGCTCACGTGTAAAAAGATTAATTTGAAATTTGACACTCGAAACCCATTGGCTTTCCATTGGTGGCTCTGCAAAGAGCAAATTCTGGATCGAAACAAAAACCCTCGATTTCAATTACAGGCACAAGTGAAAATCGAATCGAAATGACCGTGAAATGATAATGCCACACGGATTAAAGAACACCCCTTGCATGCCGTTCGCGAATGTTGCTAGTGCACGGAGTTCTATCCACAAAAACGAACCGTCCCGCACTGCCGTTTTTCAATCAACTCAAACCGAGCCAACTGAGACGGAAAACGTGATACGCTCCATGTTGCTCACAAGTGGAAAACGTTTCTAATACACAAATTCACACAAACACACGCGTGTACAAAGTCCCGGCTGGCAGACCGGATCTGGCCTTCGGGAGTTTTTCGATCGACTAGAACCTTTTTGTTAGTATTCGCTTTTGTGCTGGCGTGACCGGCGGTGCGGAAAAGTATAAGTCGTGAGGAAATAAATGAGGCTATTGAACGGAAATTGACCATGAACTCGTATGTCTCTCCCGGCCCTCTCGCGGCTGACCGTTGTGTTCGTGCTGCAGCTTATCATTTTGCAGCAGGCAGGCACCACGGTTGGCGGTTGCAGCTATTCGCACCCACAGGCTCAGCATAGGAACACGTTGCACATTGCAGCAGGGAGGCAGAAAAGGTTCCAGCCATCGCGGCCAGCTACGGGCGACAGGATCACGGTTCGAACGGCCGCCATGATATGCATATCATTTGAATAAATAAGTCATTAGCAGCAGACGTGCGCGTCCTGTGTGCTTCGCGTTTTCCACTTGTCATTCGATGGGGATGAAAGGAGTGGGAGAGGGAAGGGGGAGGTTGAGAGGAAGTGACCGGGGCAAATAATACTCCCGTGACGCTGTTGTCTTTGTTAAATGGCTCGATAGCTAGGCTGGTCGGAGAATCGCTTTGATGCTCCGTTGGTGCTGCAATGAAGTGGGCTGACATGGAGAAAGGTGAAAGTGGTATGAAGGAGAGAAGTTGAATTCTCTTGAAAAATTAACATAATTCAATTTTTTGCATTTTTTACATCGATGAAAAGCGTTTATGCATCGCATATAGTCATTTTCTTTTTGGAATTCATAACCTTGATGTTATTACTTTTTTAGCCGAACAGAAGATAGTTGAAATCTATATATCTATCTCTATATATATAAAAGTCAACGTTGTCTGTATATATGTTGGCGCCTAAATTGCTGCAATCGGGATTAGGAAGGAATAGGAATCAGGATTAGGATTGGTGTAAGAATTAGTTTAAGAATGGTGTAGGGTTATTAGTATTAGTGTAATCAGGACTGTCAGGGGCAGACGAAATAATGTATGAGAACAGTAGTAATCTGACAGTCGACTCGGCAACATACACTCTTCCAACGACAAAGTTATATCAGCAGTAGTAATTGAGCTGTTGAACAATATATGTATATAAGTATGTGATCGAATCACGCAAAATCTACCGGGCTGATTTGCACCAAACTTGGCAGGAAGGTAGCTAATTTTCCCGGATTGAGTTATCTGAACTTCGGTTTTTGATATCCCTCCCCCTTCTTACCCCTTCCGACACCACCCTGCTAAAATAAATAAAAAATAATTATAGCTCAACGATTACCGAATGGATTTTCACAAAACTTGGTACATAGGTTGCTTATGTTAGGACAAAGCATGGTAAAAAATTTCATAAGTTTAGGAGAAGGAGAAAGGGGTTTCTCACAGGAGAAGAGCCCTGCTGGGAAAAACTCAATATGGGTATCATTTTCGTAGTATTTGTGGACACTAAATCGAATGGTTACCGACCTGATGTTGTATATTCCCCTCCTACCCTCCTCCTCTACCCCAAAACAATACCAAATCTCAGATGGCAAAACCTTAATTGTTATCACATGTATGTAACATCATTACGCAAAATATATTTAGTCGATCCGTACCAAACTTGGATAGAGTTTGGCTATTTTTCATTTTTATGGTCGTCGATTTACCCTTTTTACACATCCCCTTCCGACCACCCCTTAAATATCCCTTAAAAATGATGAAAAATAAAGATTCTCAAAAACTCTACAATTATGGAACAGGTTTTTTGAAAATTGCCAGGCGTGCTGCTTAAATTTGCAGCCATCATGTGATAAAACTCTAACCATCTAGGAAAACCATGTAATAATACTCTACCCATCTAGGAAAAGGGGTAAGAGGGGCTTTCAATGTAAAATCTAATCTCTTGCTGCCAATTACCTCTCCTCTAAACAATACAATGGTAATGCTTGAACGAAAAGCTTTTTTCTAAACGTCATAAAACTATCAAACTATGCCTATTAAACCGATTTACACTAAACTTGGCTCAAGTATAGTAAATTCCTAACAAAAATAAAACTATGCGATGAGTTAAGTTATCAAGTTATATATGTAAACCTTATCCTTCGTCTATTTTCCTAACACAATTTCTCTTTCTCTGAATTTTTAATAGCCATCCGGATATAGAAATTACTTAATAGTTCATTATTGATTTTTTTACATTTTTTCCCAGTTTATAAAAAAAACTAAAATAATATTTCCTCTAACGTCGTACATACAACAAAAATCGTATTGGATTGATCAAAAAGATACTTCAAGAGATTGCAAGATAAAAGCAATACGGCCTGGCCGTCACTACTGAAATAAAAAAAAAGATTGCAAGATAAATAGAACGTTGATCGTAATGTGAAATATAAATTTGTCATGGAGCAAAAATCTTTTCAGTTGACAGCTATCGGCTCAAATCGCCTACATTATGCATGCGAGTGATAACAACGTTGGTCATAGTGCAATCTTTCGAGCAATATACAAGCGAACTTATCGAACCGTTTTTTTCATCCACGAAAATCAATAAAAGCGTAAGATGTTAAAAATGCGACAAATCGTTTTGGTGTAGTGAAATTTTAACTGTGTTAAATATTGTTTTAAGTTTTGCAAAAAAAGCGTGCAGTTCCGTCCAAGAAAAAAAAGGAAGGTAAGTAGCTTAGTAATTATTGGAAGGTAGGAGCGTACGGTGAGTACAGTTCAATACTACCCAGGTGTCTTGATGATAAGTGACAATACACTCTATAGACATAGTCCTAAGGACCATGTGTTAAATGTTGTCATCGGTTTGATCGTGCGGTTAGAAATTAATGAAAAAAACACACGGAAACATACAACTTCCACGTGCTTCATGGTGTTTTCTACTCTCTGCGTTATAGCGTTGGTAGACAAT
>KB672025.1:0-27071 GCA_000349105.1 Anopheles epiroticus | reverse complement strand
GCCTTAGGTATCCGATTAGGGCCGTTTACACAGCTCATATTCTGCTCGAAATTCGCTGTCAAACACACTTTTTTCCATACGTAGGGGAAATCGAGTAGCCTTGCAGTCATCTTTTTCGAGCTAAAAAAAATATCCACCGGTCGGTGGATAGCTGCAATCTTTGCTTGCAATCTTTTTGTAAACACTAAGAAATTTTGTTTCAAATCGCGTTTAAACGTGATATTTTGACTGTTGGTGATGAGAGATTGTGTGTTTGTTGGATAATTGTGTTTTTAATCCATCATTTGTTGATTTCCCGCGTTTAATACCTTTCTCTATATTTCTATTTATCTATCTCTATCTCTCATACTTGCATGATAAGAGCATTATGCATTATATTTTATATTGGCATGCAACAAAGAAGTAAAACGTCTTAGTTCTGAATTGCCGATTCAGAAACAACGGCTTCAAAATATGTCCGCAATTCTCGGGGCATATCGTGAGAATGTGCTGCATGTGCTTCCGGCGTGCATTCTCGCCGAATGGGAAAGCACCCTAACGGGGAGGGCTGTTGCTATTAAAGCATTGAACCCTACCTTACAAACCGCATAGTGGAGGGTGGTTGTCATTCGTTCGCCCTTCTCTTCGCCTCCCACGGTGGCCTTCACCAGTGTGACGAATAAGAGGCGTATCGAATATATATGCATACATATGCGACAAGAAAAGAGAAAAACCCGTATGACGAATAAAACTTTCGCCTCGTGAAAACTGGTAGATATTTCAATGTGCTAAGAATGCCTGTGGCAGTGGATCATTAGCAATAATAGCTTTCTAATCAAATACTTTTCTGCTTCTATCTTCAGATAATTTTTCGGCCGCCGATTTTGATTGTTTACTTTCTCGAGGTTGCACGCAGTCTACGAAAAGTTCGGTAAAATCAACTGTAGCATCGGCATCGTCCCTCCCAGATGTAGAACTGCCTAGAAATTCAGTTTTGATTCATTTCGACCCTCTATTACGCCGACAAACAATCATTAAGCCGGAGAATAGAGTTTCAATTGCAAACGCAAGTCCATCTGCTTGCCCAGCGCTACAGACCTTTGCACAACAGGAGCAAGTCAACGCAAGTGGTGACCCAATAACAGGCTTTGGCATAGACTCTAAATATTCGTCTGATATACAAGCAGCGGAAAGCCAATTACATCTGGATCATCTTAGTGCTGATCTCAACAATAGGCAGCAAAGTCAGGACGAAGTGTCTTGCTCTCTACTAAATACATCTTTAGTGCAAAACAATCCGGAGCATCACGAACTAAGTGAAGATACGGCTAAGGAAACAGTGATCTTGCAAAACAGTGAAACTGATGATTGTGAAAATCCCTTGGATCATCCGCTACCGCCTTCTTCAGATGAACAAGTGAATTCCGAAAGTGTCAACGAAAACCCACAGGAACCACTAGTGGTACTTGTAGATACTGAAACAAATTCAGCACATTTGCAGGAACAAACGTCTTTTCTCGAAAGCCCGTCGGATTTGCGGGCAAACATTGCTCAGCCTAAAGATTTGATCCTTGAACAGATCCATGATATAAACACTGAAATACCATTATCTGAACAACAAGAGGAAGAGGAAGTGGGTTTAAAGCAGACAGTAGCATTAGACAGTACTGTTAACTTTCCAACGACTGTCAGTGTAAGTATTTGTGTAAGTTTTTAAGCTATGTCGTCAGATGGTAACAATTTTGAACAAAATTTTATAGGTAAACAATGATATAACACTTACATCTAATAATTGCGAAAACATGATTGCTGAACCGTACCTAGAAAAACAAAGCAACGCCATTCAAAATATGAGGTAATATGGCAGCAATAGCCAAGGTTAAAAATTACTTGCAAAAATTGCATTGAGTAAATTTATTATTTTTATTTTCTTCTAGCGACGAACGATCAGTAACAACCGAGGAAGGAAGCGTTGAGGCAGGAAAAAAGTGTAAAAATGAAGAGTAAGTTACAGTATGCTAAAATATGACTTCCCGACTAGTCTCGCTGTGCTTTGCACTATGTGTGAATGTTTGCTTTATTTTCATGCTTCTGTTAATTGACTTTATATTTTCATTGCCCGACTGCACAAAGACCCAATTGAAATGAACAAAGTTGTTGTTTATTCTTGTCCATATGTGTCCATACCACAACTCTGTGGTTTTCTTTTGAATATAAAAACGTAATTAGATAATTTTGGTAATGCAAAAGTTTGAGTGTATACTTCCTCAGTTTTGCGTGTTAAGTTGTCTTGGTCGTATTTTTTCATGTTTTGCATTGAATTATTAATTTGGATAAATAATACTGTATGCGTGTAAAACACCAGCATACAATTTAGTATAGTTTAGTTTCTTTATTGATGAAATATAATTATAATCCTTTTTCATTTAATTTTTCACCTAAGTTCCGATCAACTGACCTCTACTCAATAACGGGAATATTTATAACGCTTAATGATAGTGAAGATTTTGCTAATGCAAAATAGAACTTTGTCTTCCTCCTGCACAAATCCTGCGTATGGGGAGCTATAATTAGTGTACCCGTAGGAGGATAGTCAGCAAATAGAACTTAAATTTAGAAAAATTGATAATTCCTACGTTACAGTACAGTAAAAATATCGTTTTTCACTTCAGCGGTTAGTTCAGTTTTCAACGATTCGGGCCATAAGAAACCATAGAGAATTCTACTTGAGCGAGGGTTTATCAGGACTAAAACCACTTTTAACTTATGACTCTGACGAACCATTTTATAATAAGAATTTATTAATTTTCTCAGTATCAAGCTCACAAATCCTCTGTGCTTTCAGTAATTGTTTTCTATATTTGATTTTTACAGGGTCAATATTGCTGACATTGAGAAAAAGATGCACGACGTGGAACTCAGAGAAGAAAGCATGTTGAAGCGAATTACAGAGAAAGATAAAACCATTTCTAAGATGAGGTAACTGCTTGATTTGTTTAACAACTCATTTTTGATTCTCAAATATGTAATGTTTTGAAAATCAAAAAATGATGTATATGTGTGAATGGTGTATTTTATTCGAAAGTATGTTTATTAATGTATATTTCAACTGCCATCAATAGCAACGTGGTTGAAGCATACGAAAGGACTATAGCTGAGTTGATATCGGAAAAGGAAATTCTCATTCGTAATCATGAAATTGAATGCGAAAGTCTAAAACAAGACAACGAAATCAATGCACAACATTTGGAATCGTTGGAGAAAACTTTTTCTAATTTGTATGCGTAAGTATTTACAGTACCAATGAGAATGCAAAAGCCTTGAAAATTTTATTTGTCTAATGTTTTGTTTGTTTTTTTTTTTAAGGAAATATGAACGGATGAAGAAAAATGCAATTAAATACAAAGAAAATGAAGAAAAATTGTTAGAAAAGGTGTTGAAACTTGAAGAGTGTCTTCGAGCACAAGAGCAGCGATACGAAAAAATGAAAAGTCACGCTATGAGTCAACTAGAAATGTAAGTACACTTTACTATTTAAAAAAAAATGGACAGGTTGTTCCTAGCTACATGGAGAAAAAATACAGATCATCCATTGTGAAATGAGATAGAAGGTTTAACCATTATTGTACGTAACCCCAGCAAAATAATTAATTTAGTTGCTTAAACTATCATTTACAAATTAAGCATCTAATATTAAGGATTAAGTCTAATATTAAGATTGTTACTAAAATCTGTCAATTTTGACAAAGAATTTTGAAAAACGCCGTTTCTCCACAGTCCAAATAAACCGTGTGGAACAACCTGCATTATTTTAGAGTCAATTAATCCATCGATCGATCCATACGTGCTGATTACTAGAAACCGGATTTAATTAATATCTTTTTTCTTTAACTTTCATCGTTACAGTGCAAATGTTAAAATAGATGAAGCGATCCGCAACCATTCCCAAGAATCGGCAAAGTTAAAGGCTCAGATAAAAAAAGAGGAACTTTATCGAATTTCCATCAATGAACAGTTGATTCAAAAATCAAAAGAAAACGAAGAGTTGGTGAAGATATGCGACGAATTGATAAGCGAGACAAATTAAAGGCTAGATGCTATTCAGATAAATTCAGTTTTCTCAAGCCCCCGTAGAATGCGCTTCATGTGATGAATAGCAGAGTCGTAGAGAATGATTCAGTGTTTCTATTCTCCACATGCCTAAATATGATACAAATAAGAGAAGGTAACAGGTAGTTTTTCTGTTTCGTGAAAGGTCTGCGACCTAAGAACTAATCTGTGTTTCTGCCAGCTTGAACTGATGTATCTTTTCTAATATTTAATTTCTTAAGCGGACAGAAGGCAAACAGATCTGAATGTTGATTTTATTCTCCTAGCAGAAATAACGTTGAAAACATTTTTTTTAATCACGCTGCTCTCTATTTCACTGCATACACAATGTTGATTTAACTAATAACAATATGGGGAAGAACCCTGGTTTCTCTAAATTCAAATCTTCTTTTCTGAATCTATCACACAGAGCAAGGCAGATTATTTCTTTCGTCCGTTAACCGACAGGTATAGAGTAAAACTTAAGCAAACTTAAAAAATGTTCGCCTAGTGTTTATAACGCAAGTATAATGAACATTTATTAATACTAAAATCTACCTGCTGTTTAAAAATGAAATGGCATGCATTAATAAAAACAACAGTTACACAGCTATATTTGTAATCGATAATAAATTATCTTACAATAATAAGTACTGAATGAATGACATCATGGTGCTGTGCAGGGAAAGAAAGATGTTGAAAACTATTATTATTCCACTATGGTATTGTCGTGATTTCTGTTCTTTTCTACTTATATTTCGACTTTTATATTGCAAGTGTCTTCTGCTCAAACAATAACTTCTGTACACGATTAAATCAATCACAAGACTGAACTCTTTTCTCTGGCTCCATAGGCTTCTAAGCTCTCATTCGACTTTCTACCAATTTGTGTTTCCCTCTGCTAGCCTACTTGTATAATTTATTTTTATTAATACTTATGTCAATCCCTACAGGCATTACATTATATATACGACAGTGAAAAGATGGTACAAATGCTTTGTACAATCATCTTCGAACCCTCGAAAAAAGATTATATCTTGAATTTGCTGCTTTGGAAATTTGTTTTACTCTCTTTGCACTCTACTAATTAATCTCATAACGAACTCATTTATACTATGAGCTATGAGAAAATTAATGGCAAAACGGGTTAACCTTCTACTTCCCATATTTGGGTCAGCAGTAAACTGCTTATCGTCGACCATTCAAGCAATTTGATCGTGTAAACCACGGAAACGAGTTTAGTGTAAACGGTTTAAATTAAGTTTAAATAATACAACTGCCTTTTTAGTAGAATTGAGAGATTTCAAAAACCCGTTCATCAATCCGCATTTCGCTGTTACGTATATCGGAATTTGAGAGAAGGATCCCTTTCCCAAACGTTTCGATGTGTCGTAAAGGTTTACTTTGGCTATGCAATCATTTTTGGTTTTAAGATCTATAAACATATGACATGTGTTTAACTATTGTTCTGATATCTTCTACCTGATTTGTCGCATGATGTATATCTGAGCAATGGTGTTTTCCGTTTAATATCCCGTTAATCCATCCCGAAATACAGTATCAAAAAGTGGTAGATATTATAGACTAATTTATTCCACCTCTTGAACATTGGAAAGATCAAGCCAATATTCGAATTATCGAATGGATATCTCAACCATAATTTCATGCTGTTTTTTAGAAACTCTAGAAAAAAAACCATAAAAATACATGAAGCTTGAAAACCCTTCATATTCTTTTGAGTTTTGAACTAAGGTTCGAATAAATTCATTTTAGTTTCCAGCGAGTATCAATTGTTCTCGTTACAGTTATCGTCTTTTTCTCTTTATTTTCATGGACTTCGGATCGCCGGGCTTTTGTTCGCCTCTTAGTTTTCATCCATACTAGACAAAAACGAGTTTGCCAATAGCGCAGTCAAAAGACAGCACAGATAGGCTGGCAGTTTTCAATCACGCTCAAGGTGTATAAATGAAGAATATCTATTCATATCGGTTTCGGCGGGCGCCATTGTGGGAGACACATGTCAAAATTTGTTATCAAAACCCAAGGTGTATTTATTTTCGAGAGAAATTTTATCGCTGTCGCCTGGCGACATCTTTGAGTATTTTTATGTCAAATCGCTTACAGTTTTCATCACCCCTTGGCAAATTATGTACCAGCGCTCCTAGAAGTGTAATGTCAAGTGGAGAAATGTCAATTTGCTCTGAACGACTTCACCTTTTAAATATAAACACCTTGATCAATACCTAAGTTTTGAACCTAGCTAAATGTGCAAAGAATATAATATTATACAAAAATAAAAAAAAACTAAATCTGTCGCTTTGTGTAAATATAAATCTATCGCTTTGTGATTTGTTTACACACTAACTGAAAGAGTTGCAATTACACTAAACATACCTATGAGCCCATTCACACTAGCGCGAACTTGACAACTCGCGCGCTCGACGAACGCTGCTCAGACCCAAATTTCTGATGAATTTTGGCGTTCGCGAACGCTGTAAGTGTGAACAGCGCATGGAGCAAGCGCGAGCTGTCATTTATATATTTATCACATATTCCGGCTTTATACTCAAAACGCAATAATGGTAAACCTGAAATAACAAACCTTATATGTATATGCATTTATCTCATAGTTGGTTGGTTTGTTTTTGTTTTGCCTTGCCTTGCTAAACCTTGAAGTTCGTGCGTTCGCGGATAGTTCGCGGCTATTTCACTATAATGAGCTACACCGGACTGAGCTACGTTCGTCGAGCGCGCGAGTTGTCAAGTTCGCGCTAGTGTGAATGGGCTCTATGATTTTTTTTTATTTTAACGAGGAAATTTTTGTTGTTAAAAACCTTGGAATTCTCACTGGGTGTAAAAGCTACTTTTCAAATGGGGAATCGATCAAAACATAATAATGAGCCAACCTTGCGTTAAATAAGGCTCCTGCTGTTCATCCACCGGGATTGCCTACGTTCGTGACAAAAGTAAACAAATAGAAATGATATTTTTATAAGTTTCTACGCGTAAACCAAGTATCAAGAACTATAAACTTCGCATTTAATCGTTTTAACTTTGGGGATATAAATGCAATGCAACTATCAGAAGCAAGGCATTGCACTCGTAAAATCATCTATCTCAAGCGTTCACGATGGTCTCTCTTAATTTTGGCATGGTGTTGTACAGCTGGATGGATTGCCCAATCAGTTTCCGAAGTGCAAGGATTACGGAAATATTCATCGAGGGATATGCACCGTATGCGGTAACTGTTTATTTTATATTAATATTACGTATTGTTACACTTTGAATTAACTCTTATTCATTGCACTTTTCAGCGAAAAGGTTCGCGAAATGTTCCAGCATGCGTACGACGGCTATCTGCAACATGGTGCTCCGTTTGATGAGCTGCGTCCTTTATCCTGTGATGGTATCGACACGTGGGGCAGCTATTCCCTGACGCTAATTGATGCTCTAGATACTCTAGCCGTCATGGGAAATTATACAGAGTTTGGACGTGTAGTACGGCTATTGCAAGGCAGATCATTTGATGCAGACATTAACGTATCGGTGTTCGAGACCAATATTCGCATTATTGGTGGACTCCTTTCGGCGCACTTGCTATCTTATCATGCTGATTTAAAATCGATGGGTCTGGTAGCACCTGGCTGGCCCTGCGAAGGTCCACTACTAGATATCGCTGAGGACGTTGCACAGCGTTTGCTGCCAGCCTTCGATACCGCCACGGGCATGCCATATGGCACGGTTAATCTGCGCCACGGTGTGCCATATGGAGAAACATCTGTTACCTGTACAGCGGGTATAGGAACATTTATCCTGGAGTTCGGAACCCTCAGCAGACTTACGGGAAATCCGGTGTATGAAGATGTAGCTATGAATGCTCTCTCTGCATTGTACAAACACCGTTCACCGATAGGATTGTATGGAAACCATATCGATGTACAAACCGGTCGGTGGATAGCTCAGGATGCTGGGATTGGAGCTGGAGTGGACTCTTATTTCGAGTACTTAGTAAAAGGCTCAATTTTGCTGGAAGAGCCAGCTTTGATGGCGACCTTTCACGAAAGCAAGGCGTCAATTGATCGGTACCTGAAGCGAGAGGACTGGTACGTTTGGGTGAGTATGAGCAAAGGCCAGCTCACACTTCCCGTTTTCCAGTCGCTGGAAGCATATTGGCCTGGCCTGCTTAGTTTGTATGGAAATACGAAGGAAGCGCAAAGGGTGTTACATAACTATCAAACTGTGTGGCGTCAGTATGGGTTTCTGCCCGAATTTTACAACATTCCTACCGGTGAAGCTGGCACCAATCGAGAAAACTATCCACTGCGGCCTGAGCTAATCGAATCGGTGATGTATCTTTACCGTGCAACTGGAGATCAATTTCTGCTCGAAGTAGGTGAAAACATTTTGGAAAGCATAGAGCACAGTGCAAAGACAGCCTGCGGTTATGCGACGATACGAAACGTTCTGACGCACCAGCAGGAAGATCGTATGGAATCATTCTTTTTAGCAGAAACCACAAAATACCTTTACCTACTTTTCGATCCCAATAACATTTTGCATAATGATGGAAGCATTGGTAATGTTGTGAAAACAGTCATGAACGACGATGGCGCTACTAAAACGCAAGAATGTGTGATAGGTGCTGGTGGATACATTTTCAACACAGAAGCGCACCCAATCGACCCAACGGCACTTCGGTGTTGTGAAGCACGACGGCAGAATGTTTTCGTTAACGCGCACGTTGAAAATCAAATTAAACGGAAAAAGCATCGCGGAAAATTGCTCTTCGCGAAAGATGAACAGCAGATGCAACAAACAAATGATTATGAACAAAACGGTCAAAAGTTATGGGAACCTGCTCCGTCTAAAGAAACGACAATTTCTACTATTGCTGAGGGTGAAACAAGAAGTGAGGAAAAAATGACTACCATGAACCTTCCAATTAGCAATATGAATCGAGAAGTTGAAAATCCTGAGAGCGTCGGTAAGACTGGTACTACAAAGATTACCGAAGCTGCATCAAACCCAGACAAAATAAAGTCGCTTTCGGGTCTGAGCGAAGAGTTTTTGCTACCATTCGAAGATGAACACTTATCTGTCAATACACCTTCACCTAAAGCTGCCTCCTCAAAGGAAGAAAATTACTGCACTATTGCAGAAAAAGTAGCTGAAATATTGTTCCAAACAAACCGTATTGGACAATCAGCGTCTTCAACAGAGCAATGCTATAGTACCATAAGCAAAGCAAGCATTACTTCAATTCACGAACAGAATTCAAATGAAGACGACAAAACGATAACATTATTAAATCTTGTTCAGAACATGTTTCATACGACTGCAAGTCAGAACCAAAAACGGTCCACATTTGACCGCGATAAATTTTACCAACAAGTAATCAACAAGCGGTTGGCAATAAATGAAGAAAAAGGCAGGTACAACACTTCAGCTACGTCTCTGCCATCTACAAGCAAAGAGAAGCTACAGTACGAATTGCTCACGTGCCGATCACAACCGTATCTGCAAAGGCTCACGCTAATCGGAGAAGTCTACTGAAAGCATTACTCGCTATTTGAAACAATAAAATCACCACACAATCAAATATTCGACTTTTTATGTCGTTATGCGCTTGCTATCATTTAAGTTTGCTCGTTCTTTCACTTTACGGTTTCTTTACGATTCAGATCTTTTTAGCTCACGGATTCTCCGGGGTTTTGGGTTTTGGGCGATAAGTTAAATTCCCGAAGATAACAGTCAAAATGAATATGTTAATAAACTCTAAAACTATTCACTTTAAAATGTTGAATTGTTTTTAAAGAGTAAAAAAGAAATTTTACAAACTACGTTTTGTAACGAATTGAAATCATTTCATTTCCATCATTTCCACTAAAAAAAAAAAAGATTAAAAAAACTTTTTTTCGGGATACTTTTGATTTGGTAAATTGTTTGTTTTTTTAGAATGATACGTGATTCAATGACTCTACGCTAAAATCCTTCGCTACTTCCATAATATATGCAGATCGTGCTGTATGTCTTGGGAAACAGAGCAACAGAAGAAAATAATGCACAGGTTCCTTTCGTAGTATGAGCATTAATTTCATCCATTGACGCCACACGAATCCTTGAATAGTTTCACAAATAAGTACTCAGAGCAGCTTCTCAACATCGTGTTTACGTCTCGCTGGAGCAATCTAATTCTCGGTATAACATTTTAACATGACCGCTGATTCATTCGATTTCAATATTAATCAGGCATCACATAGATAAGGCCTTCTTCTTCTTCTTGGGTGGTACAACAACCTTTGTAGGGTCAAGACAAAAGCACTTATGTGCTTTGACTTTTCTGTGACTTAATGTATCCAGCCATAGGAAGATTGCTAATCCTACGTATGGGGGGCTGTGACTTAGTGTACCCCTACCAGGATTGTCAATCCTGTGTAAGGGGGGCGTCAGCGGTCCGAACGAGATTCGATGCAACGTCGGGCCTGATCCTATGAGACAGAGAATGTCACCTGTAGCTGTATCACATGTAGCTTATTAACAAAGCAATGCGTATGTTATACATATACATATTTCAGTTAACTTATACCACCAACTGAGTTCCACGGGATAAACAGGTAAAATTAATTGATATAGTGAGTAGGGCAAGGGGCACGGACATCACAGAGCGGTAGTTTTCTATTTGTTTTAGCTAATGTGTTGTGCAGTTTATTGCATTCATAAATGTCTGCCTAATAAATGTATAGCTTATATTACATATGTTATTTACAAGATATCATGACCATGGATTGAAAAAACAAATGAGAATTTTATCTCAATATTGATGTTAAGAAGTGTTGATGGATGTTTTACTCCGCAATTGTGATACATTTGATTTTACTATTTTATGTTGTATATGAAATGCTGAATTTAACAAACACTAACGAATTTGCATACTCTTGCCGTTGGAATGCAGTCTTATTAAATAAAGCCTCAACAGTTTTACACGGCTGAACAAGAATTCGTCAACATGATTTTCTTTAACAGAGTTTAATTACAATGAAAACACATGGTTCGATGACAATAAAGAATATATTTAATGCTCGTAAAACAGCGTACACGTTGTTGCGGAAAAAGATAAAATATATAATTTCTCTTCACAAAACTGAATAAATTGAGAGTGTAATGTTTGTTTTGATGTTTAAGTATTGCTGGGGGGGGCTGATCGTAAATAATCCTTATCTATTACTAAACGGTGCCGTATGCATAGTGGGGCACCTTATCAATTTAGCCATTAATAAAAAGAATAAATGAGTATACAATTAAAATGAAATAGGATCTGTTTGATATGCAATAATTAGATCCTAAACATAATATTCTCTCAAAATAATTACTTTATTAGCTCGACCGCCTGCATTATCTATGAACGGTACATCTAAGCACTTACGGTTCTATTTTTCCAGTTTTCCATCAGCATAAAACTTGGGCTGAAATTAAATAGAAATGGAAATTATTTTTAACAAATTACAGATATTTTTTAACAAAAGTTCAACTTTGCATTCTATGGCACTAATATAAAACAAAAGTCAAAACTTATAAATGTTGTATAAGTAAAGTATATTTTGCTATTTAAAAAACTCATACAACTTAGTACAAACTCACTTCCAAATAAGTATATAATATAATTAGGTACCTTATTTGGAAAAGAGCTTTAATATAAATATCACGAGCAAACCATTAAATTTAACAATTAATGAAAAAAAGCATATATTTGCAATATGCAATATTTGCAAATTTATATATTACAGTAGAACGTCGATTATCCGGGGTGATCGGAACCGAACGCATGCCGGATGATCTATTTCGCGGATAATCCACCCCTCGGTTAATCAGCTCCCGGATAATCGACGTTCTATTGTATATTCAATTACAAACGTCTATCACATTATGGCTAGCTGAATGTCAATTAAAACAAAACTATATCAAACACAGCTACATAAAATATACTATATAAATAGATTGTTCATCAAATAAAAGCGATGGATAACTAAACGATAACACAGTAGAATCTTATTAGTTGGTTATGTTTTAGTTGGTACCTCAATAGGTGAATCGTTATCAAACCAACTAAGTAACTTTGAAAAAACAATTATCCTGAATTCTGGATGGTTTTCAGGAACTTAAAAATAATTATCGATGTGATTAATTTCGATTTTCGTCATAAACATTTTCTAAATCATCGCCGAATATTTTCGTTTATCACATCACCTCACACCTGTCAAAAACGGTGTGCGCTTAGTAGCTTAGGTACACATCATTCAAAGCCCAACCAATAAAGTTCTAATGTAAACTTGTCTTTCTGGCATAACAATCGTCGTGTCTCTTAATGCCATCACTTGTCATTTGTCTACAGAACGGTGTTTGGAATCATACGGGAATCATTAAATCATAAATTATTGTATAAAACTGATAAGAGGAAAATTTGGTCAGATAAAAGCTTTAATTTCCACGATACTGATTGATTACGGCTATTAAAAACTTGTTAATACGAAAGAAAAAAATGCGTCACACAGGCACAAAAAGTATACATGCATACTTGAATATTTTGATCACATTATGCACACACCATAGCTTTACATTGTCGAAGGCTTTGCAGCAAAATGCATACATACAACCTGCATCTTAGAATTTATCAACTTTCACAACGATGTTCCTTATTGATGTTTGCTTAATATCACGCGCACAATGCGGCATGTGCGTAATGGGTTTTGAATCTCTGATTGTAAGAAAACCCCGTGAGAAAAAAGGTTTCACAAAAGATAGCAAAGTAAAAATAGAAAGAAGAGAATAAATGTTACAACCGATAATAAAATCGCTTCCACGATGTATGTTAATGTACTACTATGTAATGTATTGTAGTGTTCAAATATTGTGCACAGTTTTAAATGAACGATTTCTATAAACATTCCACAGATACTAACCTCATCGTGGGTCTCATTATCCTTAAGTGTTTCTTCATCATCTCCTGAGTCATCTTCACCTGAACTTTCAGTAGAATTCGCTGGTTTATTGTTGTTACCGGCAAGAGCTTTGTTCTGCAACAATATAAACATGACAGAATATGCCAATATATATGCATACAGGACGCTACTTACACCATCACGCTTCATTGAAGTGAGATTGTCGTAACAATCGAGACATACGCGCAGAGGCTTATTGCTCTGGCCTGGAAGAATGAACTTTTTCGACGAACAAGGGCCACATACAACGGCTCCGCAATTTCGGCAGTGATGCTAAAAAAAAGTCCATACTATCAACTTTCTGCATTCAAAAAAATACAAAAACACAAACTTGTACGTACCCTTCTGTTGATCATAGTAAACTGAGTTTTCTTACAATGCATGCAAATGGTAGCTTCACTATCCGGCACCCACACTGCAGCATGTGTTTCAACCGGTTTCTTGCCGCCTGTGAAGTAAAAAAAAACTTGATAAGCGAATCTGTATCTTTACTTTTCCCAGCGTCCAACATACTTTTGCGCAATAAGTCTTCTATACATTTATTGATGTGTGCCATCCATTCCTGTTTCTCAGTTTGCGTCGCGGCGTACACAGCAAAAGACTTAGTCGCTGTGCGTATCAGCCATCCATTTCGATACTCTATAAAAAGAAAAAGAAGCCGTGAGGGGTAGTGATGCATGAATCATAGTTAGCTGTAATAACATTCATATGAAGTTTTTTTTTTAAATACTTACGTCCATTATCTTCCAATGCTTGCAGTTGAACTTCCTCGAGCGGTATCAAATGTTGCTTATTGTATTTCTTCTTGCCAATAACAATATTACCGTATACCAAAATATCATTAAACAGGAAAAATTGACGTGCTTTAGGTCGTTTACGACACATCTTTGTAAGAACACCTTCGCCTACTAAAACCCTTCCTGGAAGAAACAATGGTTGTCCAGATGTTCCGAAACAGTTTTCAACCATCTGTATCCGGCGAGCGTTAGCTTCGCTATTGACTGGATATAAACAAAATAAAAATAACATAATAATAACATTATTTAATATTTACTGAATAATAGCTGCTGGGCGTTAAACTAAACTAGGGGTTTTGTATTTTTTTAATTACGCCAAAAAATAATTGATCATGGCTCGTATAATTTTTCAACTAATATCGTTCACTTATTCAGCAGGTAAACAAATCGCAATACCATGTTTGGAAGTGATACTTCCGATTTACACTTAATTCTTTTGTTGACAAAAACAAGAGTTAACAAAAGGCCCTGCAATGCAATCTGATACAACGAAACATGTATGATTCATATAAACACCATCACCATCATCACCACACTTGGCTCCTGCTCCACTTTCAGTAAATGAAAGATTATAGTTAAATTTCCTTGAAACAACTAGCTTCAGCCTCAGGGTAGGGAATGTACGATAATTTACGTGGATTATAAACATAAAGAACGTCCCTTCATGATATTGGATCCAGCAGTCAACTCACCTAACTTGTCCACCATATTTGTAGATGTTTAGTTTAATTATATATTCGAAACCACGTTACGGCGAAACCTAATATATTTCAAATTTCACGAAAAATGCACTATAAGTAAAATGAAATCAAAATTCACACTGATTAGAAAACCTGTATGATTGGAAAAATATATTTTTCTTCGTTCTTTTCCAGTTTTCTGTTTGGTAAAGTGCTCCGTCTATGCTGTTTTGCTGACAGCAGTGTGCTGGGAAAGAGAACAATGGGAAGCTCTACAACATTTGTTCATAATTTTTGGCAGACAGAAGTACAATATTGCAAAACTTTTATCTCTATAAGAATAATTACGAATTAAAGTAATTGGAAAGCTAAGAGAATATTTTTTAATCCAAATTTGTAAGTGTTAAAATATTTGTGATTTGCAAACGGAAAACTTTCGCCGCGTCTACACGTTAATGTATGATTGACTAAACCCAATGAGCAAATGGATTAAACTGACAGCTTATTTTGATAGCAATCGACACCCTGCAAACACGATATGTCAAAATGCGACTCCAAAAACCGTTGTTGGAATCAAGGTGTTTGTATTTACCAGGTGAATTTTTATCGCTTTCGCCCGGCGACATCTTTGGGATTGTTATGTCAAATCGCATATACAGTTTTCAGCACCCTCACCAGCCCCTCACCAAATTCTGTACCAGAGCTCCCAGAAGTGTTATGTCAGGTTGGGAAATGTCAATTTGCTCTGGACGACTTCACCTTCTAAATACAAACACCTTGGTTGGAATTAATCTTTTGTGATCGTGATGCACCGACGCATGAAAGATTCGTGATGCTCGATTGGGAGAAATTGAATTGTGAAAACCTATAAATGCGTGTGTGCATTACATGCGGACTGTAGTAGCATATTATCTAAAACATTATAAACTTCAAACATAACAGTCGTTCCACATTGAGCGCAACTGCAGCGAAACTGCAAATGAGAAAACCATTTTGACATTTATTTTGGCCGTTTTAGTTGCGCTCAATCTGAAAGCGATGTATTTTTCTATTTATTTATTTCTATTTATTTCCAATTTTTCTATCTATTTTTGAGACAACATATATCTTAAACGAAACCATGAAAAGTCATAAATCTCAAAAATATTCATATTCTTTTGGTTTTTGAACAGAGTTTGGATACATTCATACAAGTTTTCAGCGATTTTCAGAAGTTCGCGCTAAAGTTTTCGACTATGCTATACGAAAACGATTTTGACGGTTTTTGATAAAACTAACAGCACTGAAAGGCCATTCAGCCAATTAGAAAACTGATAGCACTGAAAACCATTCAGTGCTGTCAGTTGACTGTCTGTAAAAATCTTTTCGTCTAGCATCAAGTCAAAGAAGAAGAAGAAGAGCATAGACGAAAACTGGAGCGAGAACTTCTGATGAACGATGAAAACTTATATAATGTAAAACTCACAAAGATTTCTTGAATAACACGCACGACGTTGAATGACGACCAACCGTCAAAATCATTTATTTACAAGGTATATAAAGTTCTAAAATTATCACGTCCTGCTGGTATGTTTATACGTACAAGTTTACAATAAATATTTTCTAACCTTGTCCAAAAATCAAAAAATCTAAAATAATATGTAGATTTTTGAAAAGCATAAAAAAATCAAAAGAAGTATATTGGTCAATAAAGAAATTTATCATTTGTTGCTTTACGAAACAAATCACCAGTCGAAATGAGATACAATAAAATTAATTTTATTTTCATAAATTTACGTGTGCTTTTATACAGAGGTTAAGAAAAATCTTTGAGTTTTGATTTGAAGTATGAAAAATCTGTATTTTAATCATGTTCATCTGTTAAACGGTAGGCCAATCAAAAATCGGTACAAATCCTGATAAATCGATATTTCTAGTCACTCTGAATGTAAGAGGATCTTATCCCATCAACCAAAACAAGAAGAAGAAGAAGAAAAGTTTACGGTTCATGTAGCGTGGCTTTCTCCTTTATAGACCTTGGTTTTTCCCATGTATCTTTAGAATTCAAGTATTGAACTTATTCGTATATGCGGCGAAGAAATCAGCTGTCTTTAACTTTGTGTTTATTATTTTGTTTAGTGCGTGGTATCGCTTCATTACAATTCGTAAAATAACTTAATCGTCCTAATTAGACCACTTATCGGATATATCTATTAAAGAACCAAGCCATAAACATGCACGTAGAAATAACTGTAAAGGATTGTTTAATATGTTGAATGTTTAGTCGTTTCCTCGTACAGTTGTAGCGTGGTCGGAACATAAAGATAAGGATAAGAGTATATGAATCATTCGGGCAAATTCAAAGTAAAACAATGAGCAACAGTGAATCCCCTTCGTTTAGACCGGCGCGCAATAATAATGGTGCTGTGGATGAACAATCTGCAAGTCATACATCGTCCCCCATTACAACTCCTAGTTCAAGTAATAGTTTAATAGAGCCATCGGAAGATTCATCCCTGAACAATGCTTCAAATTTATTCTACGGAGGTGAGCGGGTCACACTTGGGACAGAAACGGTAAGCATGTCATAGATAGTACTTTATTCTCAGACACGGTTTTACTATATTCATTGTAACTGATGATCATGAATCAAAGAGGATACTTTGGCCACTCGCAAATTGTTTGCCACCCTCTCTGAACTATCCGTGTTCAACATGTATTTCACTATCCGGAATTGCAATGTACCAGGGGTGAATGACACGATATGATTAATTTTACGTTCTGCGAATAATTGCTTATTAAAAGGACCGTTCATTAAAACACTCCATTCTACCGTCTTTCATTAGTCAATGAATCTTAATATACTTAGTATTATGATCTTCTTCTTAGCGAAGCAGCCTCTTTGGTCAAGCCGGTCTTGTCTAGCTTATTAAACTTATTAATATCACGTATTTGGGTAACCAATCCTCCCTATAAGAGAAACGATCAAGGTTAGATTTAATCTACTGTGATTAGATTAGCTGTACAGTAGATAGCTGTGATCTACTAGCTAAAGATGCAAGTAATCAAAATTCTGTTAAAATGTGTTCGTGAATAGTTATCAAACTCGATCCTACCGTAACGTGTAGTTCAAAATATATTACCACGTTGGCAGTCATGTCTGTCATTTTCGTATGCCACAGATCTTTCTTGGCGATAATGACTATTACAATTTGAATGCCATTATCACCGCGAAAGTGATAGAGCAATATTACATGATTTTTATAGCTACTATGCGTTGAGTAAACTTGTGGATGGATGGAAATTGAACATGGATACCAAAAATGAAAACCAGGAATACTGTATCAATTAGCATGTTGGCAAAGCTAGGACCCAGAATACCGTTTCTGTCCCAAGTTCTTCATTAATTTACTGTAACAATTAGCATGTTGGCAAAGCTAGGACCCAAACACGTGGCAACCAATGGCTTAAATATCCATCGGCCTTGTCAAGGACATATTAATGTGAGAAAATAATTTGGATCGTTTATTACATTCTATGAACTGCGTTTACTATCGCATATTGCACGCGATACAATGTAAATTTTTTAGGAACCAGACCTTATTAAATAATTGCAAATTTTCAGCCCATTTTGTAAATATTCTGGGAGATGTAAAACAGATCATTTAGTGTTTAATGTCCAGAACGTTAATTTTCCGATATCTGAAAGGTGGTATTGAATGTTTAGAAGATTGGTTATGCTTTTAAATGTATCTTGACTGAAATTTAATCTAGAAATTTAAATTTCTTCATTAATTTATGTTTAAGTTTCGCTTTGTTTCGTTTCGTTTCGTTTTGTTTTAAGTTTCGCAATTTGTAATTACTGTTGTTTTTTTTTAGTCGAGTTTCAGCTTTCGAGAATTATGGGCGTTCACGGGTCCAGGGTTTTTAATGTCTATTGCTTATCTGGATCCGGGAAACATCGAGTCTGATTTACAGAGCGGAATTGTAGCAAAATACAGCTTGCTATGGGTACTACTAGGAGCTACACTACTTGGTTTGGCAA
Source organism: Anopheles epiroticus (assembly GCA_000349105.1). Classification (NCBI taxonomy): domain Eukaryota; kingdom Metazoa; phylum Arthropoda; class Insecta; order Diptera; family Culicidae; genus Anopheles; species Anopheles epiroticus. Next base: position 8,506 of record KB672025.1, on the reverse strand, counting down.
TGCAGCGATTAGCTGTGAAGTGAGTAGATCAATTTCAGCCATGGACAATGGATACAATGGAGGAGGAAATGACGATGTCCTATGATAACTAATGTATTGTATGTACAGAATTGGAGTCGTTACAGGGCTGGACCTAGCTGAGATGTGCTATAAACAATACAAAACAGTCCCACGATTGATACTTTGGCTAATGGTAGAAGTCGCTATAATTGGATCTGATATGCAAGAAGTGATAGGTACTGCCATCGCCATATACCTTCTGTCTTATAAACGGTAATTTTATGGTTCATTCTATATTATACCTACAAAAAAGCCTAACGACACTCGGGTTCTACTTTTTATTTTCAAATTTTTCTTTAATTGTAGAACTCATAAAGTAAAATCTTATGATATTGTGCTTTTTTTTAATTTGTTATAGTTGAATGTGAACATGTTTAACACGCTGCTTCTTTTTTTGTCTTAGGATACCACTTTACGTCGGTGTGTTGATAACTGTATTAGATACACTTTCCTTCTTATTGTTGGATAAGTATAACCTGAGGAGATTGGAACTATTCTTCGGATTTTTAATAACTACAATGGCTATATCGTTTGGATACCAGGTAATGATGATGTCTTCTGCGTTATGATTCGATGAATAATCTTTATCAATTTAAAAATACATATTTCAATTTCGTTATAGTATATTATTACTGATATACCACAAAAAGAAGTAATTGAAGGTATGCTCATTCCTTGGTCATCTGATTATCGTCCCGGCACGCTGCTACAGGCCGTAGGCATAATCGGTGCGGTTATCATGCCCCACAACTTGTACTTACATTCAGCGCTTGTAAAGGTAGAGGGTAATTCAAAGCGAGCTTAATGGTGTAAATTAAGTAAATTATTTCTCATTTTAAGTCTCGTGTTATAAACCGCAACGAAGTCAAGGAGGTGAAAAAAGCGAACCGTTACTACTTCATTGAAGCATCGGTGGCACTAGCTGTATCGTTTGTTATTAACGTGTTTGTTGTTTCCGTTTTCGCCCATGATGTGTATGGAAAAACTAATAAAGATGTGGTAAGTGGCGTATCTAAAACTGCACAAAGCAAAGTTAAATAGTACGGTCCTTTCCACACCATTACTGAAATACATTTCCAGATTGATTCATGCAGTAATTCATCATTTGCGGATGACATTGTACTTGCATTTACGGCGAATAATGCTACTGCCGATATCAACATTTACAAAGGTGGATTAGTTTTGGGGTGCTTTTACGGTGGATTTTCAATGTACGTATGGGCAATTGGTATTCTTGCTGCTGGACAAAGCTCCACCATGACGGGCACATACGCGGGACAGTTTGCTATGGAGGTAAAAATTTATGCAATGTATAATATTCTTATCAGTTACGATTTTTTTAATTGAAACTTCACAGGGCTTTCTTAATCTGCAATGGGCACGGTGGAAACGGGTATTGTTTACCAGAACCGTGGCAATCATGCCGGCGTTTTATGTTGCTTTCTTCAGTAGATTAGAGGATTTAACTAAGATGAACGATATATTAAATGCCGTCATGGCTTTGCAGCTACCGTTCGCTGCGATACCTACGGTTGCCTTTTCTTCAAGTTTGGGTATGTCTCTTTGTTTTATTAAACTATATGAAACTTAAATATCTCTGTTTTTTTTTGCATAAATAAACAACAGCGCTGATGAAGACAGATTTCGTGAATGGCAGGTAAGTGCAAGTTTACGTTTTCATTGAAGGTATAATAACTGTAGTTCCCCTGTCATATCCATCAAACGGATTGTGAATAATAGTTATTTTCAACTGTGAAAGTAAATCCTTCGTCATTTCATCAAATATACTGTGTTTTGGCTTGTTTTACCACTTTGGCACGGCTGGTCGTTTTAGCGTTAGCATGAAGTAATTTAAGAAACAATACGGCCTGGCCGTCACTTCTGAAATAAAAATGAAGTAGTTTAAAACTTATGCTTTTATTCAATTCAATTTCACTAGCAACTCGCCTGCCTATGCTTGTTTCTTAAAATTAGTAAATGAATTATATGTAAGCACATTCACACTACATTATTCAGTTTTATTCTTTCTTGCAATATACCCAAGCAAATGTTTTAACATCGAATACTCTGTTCAATTATGACATTATTGTACTTAAATGATCTCGATTACCAAATACAGTCCTTTTTAACAGTTTTATGATCATAAATCGATGCTATGCTTCTTAATTTAACAACTATTACCGCTAAAGTCGTGCTGTCGGCAATTAAATTGTTTATAGCTTGCGTTGACTGTAGCATATAATTTATGTCAGCATATTCAGTTCATACTCAATCTCTTAGAATATGCTCTGTTGTAGGAGTCTCGATTATGTTGTATTATATAGTGAATAAAACATTGATCGTTTTCTATTCTTTTCCAGGCTTGAAAAGATAATTTCTATCACCCTCAGTTTTACTGTTATCGGAATAAACATGTATTTTATAATTGCAAACTTAGAGCAAGTAAATTTAACACCTCTGATGATATTTGGTGTTGGTAAGTTTATTGATCTTGTCCGATAAGCACTGATATTTTTTTTGACTTTATTAACGCTGTCGATTTTTTTTTTGTTGGTTCCAGTTATTTTTGGTACGTTTTACATCGTTTTTAATGTGTATCTTCTGCTACACATGATGGTGAACTTAGGCAATAAATATGTAGCTTCAAATTGGGTAAGTTTCTTGGTAACTATATATATAATGGTAAGAAATGCAAGTACAAAAACATGTGTTTTGTTACTATCTTTTTAGATAATAAAGCGGTTCGTCTTGGATGATAGCACCTTATTTTCAAACATAGCTGCAGATAATGGATTGTGACCATAGAGGAATTTGCATATAATGCTTAATTTGTTAGTATGAAACAAGTTTGGCTGTTTATTATTGTGAATCTAAAGTCGTAGAAAATATATGTAGGAATCATAGCTTGGTGATAGCAGATATTGTGCCTGAGTAGTAAAAACTATACTGTTACCACTCCTTCATTCTGTTATCTTTTCTGATGAATGCATATTGTATGTTCTCAAATCTTCCCAAACAATCCATTCATCATACAGGGAAAGTCGAAACCTGTTTATGTATAAATAAATATCAGTGGCGTGGTGCAATAAATGTATACAAAGAAGATAAAATATTGTGTTAAAATTGTGGCACAGTTTTTTTTAATATCCTTATAATATAAGTTTTAGCAGAACTAGAAAAGTCGCTAGTCGCTAATATACTTGGGCATTTTGATTAATTCATTAATTCGCGTTTAGTGTAGTATGTTCAGCAGAACGGTTTGTCAGTCGCACACTTGGAGTTCAATTTTCCGTATTTGAGGGATTCCCAAACCTAATTTTGGATATAAATTTAAGCTGAAAAATGTCTAATAAAAATTTAAATGAATCCCACAGCCCACTAAAGTTTTACCAGTGCCTACTGGTGTACGTTAGGGACCACTTTGGGAGTCACTGGTGTAGTTATTCATATTGTAAGCGAACATCAATACTTAGTCATTTCCGTTGAACGCATGTGTGGCTTTCTGCGTTGGGCGTTGGGGTCATACGTACAGTTAGTTGTACTAAGGCTCATAAAATAACTGTATTAAATCGGTATAGCAAAAAAGCAATACGGCCTGGCCGTTACTAAAGAATAAAAAGAAATCGGTATAATTAATACTTACGGACGATTCTTAACTTGATATTGAATAATGATAATGAGTTTGATATTATATAAATCGGTTTCAAACGATGTACACGGTCCATGAAAATTGTAGTTTTTATTATTGTTGCTATTGCCAGATTACCTTTGACCCTCGGGTCTCTCTACTACACACATTATGAGCTTAGCAGCGGTGTCTTATTCATGAAATGCGCATTACGCTTACAAATATTCAATTATAACGATTCTTCTCAGTCATGGGGCTAAGAAGAAGACGGGAGACGGGAAGTTATCATCATCATTGTTTGCACAAATCTCAATACGCGATTTATTTAAGGGGTCCGCCTGTACTCTTTTTTAGGCATTTGATAATTTCATGTAATCCATAAAATAATCATGTAATAATCCTTTTGAAACAACGCTTGGGTAAGCACTTTTAGCGGAATTTTTAACACTGCGTGATAAATTATTTGAAATTTCCTTCTTCAATACTCTTCTTCCAAGCGCATTTTGATGGGTTTTGCCATATTTAACCTTTGTCGGAGGCACAATCTCTGGGTTGAATACCATTTCTGAGCAATCATAGTTTATATAGTATTCTTCCGGTGTCCTAATGTAGAAAAATAATGAATAATGTTTATTAAAATAATATTCGTTGCATCCTTGCGTGCGTTCTTTATACTTACAGAGTTCTGCCGGAATTAATGGGTACGGTGTCTGACCCTTTCAGAACATTCATTATCATTTTGCGAACTGTTGGATGGTAGTGCCGTGACATACAGCTACTTTCATAAAGCGCAGTACAATTAGCATTCGCAAATTCTGGTTCATCATTCAGAGGATCAAATTTTCCGGAGCCAACTACTGCTTCAGTATCAAGAAGTATATCTAATTGCTGATTCATATTCATACAGCTTCGAATAAGCGATATGAGTCCTAGGGAACCGTGCGGAAGGACTTGTAGGCATAGTGTTGAAAGGCGTTTTACGAAGCTAACGTACCGATGGTAGGTAACGTTTCGACGACGCTTGAACAGAATTATATCTAAGGTTTTGAGAATGGACTGCATATCATCGTGGTTTTTGCCTTGAAATATTGACGATTAAATTAGTGCCTTGTATTATTATTTAACAACCTTCGTGTATTCCTATTTTTACTTACCTGCATTGACGTATAGCAGATTCTTGTAAAAATGTGAATAGAATCTGGCAGGATCAATGTTAAGAACTTCTCCTTGTCCACTAAGAATGATGAACACCGTTTGAATGCAATGCAATTGTTCTCTGTATCCTAGCTCTACGTTTTCTAGCAAATTATTTAACAGCTCCACTAGATCGGCGAAAAAATCAATGTTGATAGTGTGAGCAAATTTGGAGAGTCCTTCCAATGTAGCACTCAGCACTTTTGAATCGGGATAGCATTTAAGAATTTTAAAGTAAATCATAAATGTCAACTTAGATATTTCTGTCAGCTTTCGACGGACGATTTGCTTGCTTTCTTCTGCTTTCGTTTCAAAAATATCCTTTTCCAATTCTTGCAACTTTTTCTTGCGTTTTCGTTCCTTACGTGACATATTGATCAGGTAAGATTTTTGCTTTTCGAGCTTTTGCTTTTTCGCTTCTAACAGCTTATCTTCGTTCATATTTATACGATTAATCTGTAGATTTTTTAAACAGGAAATCATCTCAGGAAAAACGTTGCGTTGTTTTTTCTTAATCAGCATATTAATATGACGAACCGTCTGCAATGATAAAAGAAGTGTTGAAAACCCATTTCTGCGATCATCCATCCAGTGTCATGATTGACTTACATGATGAGTTAAATCCAGTCGGGCATCCGTTTTAAACAAAGAACTGAAGCACGTGTGTACCATTTTGCGTATCGTTTCTTTTGGGTTGTTCAACATTAAAACGAGAACTTGTACAATGTTAGGACTGAAATTGAAATATGGGTGTGCTAACACCAAGTCACACATACACTGTACAGCCAATTCCAATAGCTGGCGCGTATCAACTGACTGTTTTTTTGAATATCGCATTTTTTTGGTATATTGACTCGTAATGCTCTCGATGTGTTTCAGCAATTGTTTGTAGTACGTAAGAAGCTTGTTCTCGAAGTTTACACGAGCCAGTGTATCCTTCTTCACTGAAAAGATATATGATAAGAAAGATTAATCACAATTTCATCCAGACGTGTCTGTTGCTCTAAACTTACACTTTTGATTTTCTTTGTCAACAATGCCTATGCGATATTCAGGAACAATATCCTTAAAGACTTCTACGAGAGATATCATAGCGGTTTTGCGAACTGCTAGGAAATTTACAGAACCATCTCGATTTACTTCACTTAACAAATCTAATAACACACCAATGTTCTCTACTCTAGCCTCCGGATTTTCTAGAATTGCCGCACAAGTCGTTCCGATGAAGAACTGTTTTTCTCGGATCTCTTCATCGCGTTTGTGAAGAATATCGGCCAATGAGAGAACCTGCTGTTCGCTGGGAGTTTTATCACCTGCTTCATCTTCAGGAGGTTCATTTTCTGGATCAGCTGAACTTTCGGCCGTAGTATCTTTCAACTGCTTCGGAGCAATTCGGCTTATTATTCCTTTGCCTTTGACTTTTATGGGTAACAAATGATTGACTTGCTCTTGGCTGTTAATTTCATTGAGCATTCTGTTACGATACGTTTCTTCCATGTCTTCCATCATGTCAACTGGTACTTCAAAAACTGCTTTCTTGGAGTCTGCTTTGAACTTAGACTTTTTGGTTCCATCTGTTCTAGGCGTTTTTATTCTCTTGAGCACGTGTCCTACAGATAAAAAGTTAATATTTTTCTGCCTGTTATGCAAAACACTATCACACACTTACCTTCATTTTTAGAATTATTTTTAGTTAGTTTTTTCGAAAATTTCGGCATTTTACTGAAATAAGATTCTTTATATACTTGCTAAAGAAGCGGGCCTATTGACTTTGTTTACCAAATACGCTGGACCGCATGGCCTGTCACAGCATGATTCAAGTTGACGTTTCGCGGAAGAAGCGAAAGATACCCAAAGAACAAAAATTTTAAAAATGTGAATGTCAAAACAGTATAAGCCATTAAGGCCAAGCTACACTAACCAAAAGGCCACGGTACATGGATCGAAATGCCAAAAAGTTTTCGCCGAGAAGTTGGGGACAACCGAAAACTTTGCGTCAAATTGTTTTCGGCTCGGTGAGCTGAAAACATAAGCGAGAACTGGTAGTCAGAAGACCGAAAACTCAAAATGTAAACAATGCGCATATGCAACAGAAGAGACCAACCTTTCTAATAATAAAAACACGTGAAATAGCCAGTTGATCGACACTAAAGTATTTATAATAATGTATTCCATCAAATACTTACAAAAAATATCCTCATTATTACTAAACGGATGCACCATATTGTTTGTTTACAAATGGCCGACCAGTTTTCGCATGCCAGTTTTCGCTTGCCAAAACACGGGTACATGAACCGAGAACGTTTTGACGCAAAGATTTCAGATTTTTGAGTTTTCGCTTCAAGATCCCGGGCCATGTTTTTTTCCGTAGTGACGGCCAGACCGTACCCAGTGCGCAAGAAACAGCTTCGCGACGTCGAACGGCATGCTGAAAATCCAGTTGTACGACCGGTTATACGAGGTCTAACAGCAGTCCTGAACCGACTCGCCAGATGGCGCTCTCAGCCTTTACCCTGACCTCCTATGATTTTCATTTTGCCCTACCTGCCGCGACGTCTATTGTTGAATTATTCCAACTATGACGCCATATGATGCCAAAGAAAAAAACAGTATTTTTTCCTTTATACTTACCGTTCATGCACATATGTTTGTACAACTATGGGAATAACACTCAAACCCTGTCTTCACTTGTTCCTCAGTGATTTTCTTGCCACTTTAGCTTGAACATTTCACAGCTCCTGTGAACAGCTCGGCGCAAGTGCTGCCGAGAACACTTCGAGCTAAACTTTGACTAAAAGCACTCTCAGTTCCATACACACCTTCCCAAAACAGGGTGCTGTCTTGATGATACGACGCTGGTTCGACGACTATCCGACCAAAATGCAACTAATATGCGCATTGGGATATTACGTGACTAAGTGTACCCGTCCATATGAAGATTGTAAATCCTGCGTATGGGAGCTTGATAGTCAATCCTGCGTATGGGGGCGGCAGTGGTCCGAATGAGATTCGAACCAGCGACGAGCCTTTTGACAGCCCTATGCCGTTACCACTGGACCACTGAACGGGCCCTGAAAAGCATTTGAAAAGAATACATTGTTAAAGCCAGGATCGACAACGCGTATTCTTAATTATAATCTTGATCTGAGCTGGCATCATCTATTGGCAGTAAGCAGAAGCTTTCCATTCGTGTAATTTAGATACCAAAAAAATATACGCTTCATGGATCGTCGAAACATGAATACAACAAGAAGGCAGCTGGTGCAGTTCTCAGTAAAAATGTGTTCGGCAATTTTTTTTCCTTAAAATCACGCTCATGCAACAAAAGAAAGTAAATACCAACAAATTTGGTTAATTTTTGCTTGCCTCTGCCTCTAATTTTAACCTGACAATAAAATTACGCTCCGAGTTCACACGATTATTGGCTCATGAACCCAATAATCTTATCCAATAAATGGCGCCAGCTCAGATCAAAATTATAGTTGAGAATACGCGTCGTCAATCCTGGCTTTTATACATACTTTAGCATCGAAAAGTGGGCTTTTTGTGATTTTTTTTACTTGTTTACTTACTTATTTACTTACTTACTTACTTATCAGGCGTTACAATCGCTTCACGGTCTTC
>KB672024.1:41992-58197 GCA_000349105.1 Anopheles epiroticus | reverse complement strand
TTGTAAAAAGTGTCATGTTTTCAACAAATATGCAAGCTTCTCCTCGTAACTAAAATGGCACACGACTACTGAGTAATACAATGAGAAATAACTCGACTTGACTAATTTTCCACCTACCGTTTGATATCATAAAATAGAAAAAAAGAAAGTCAAACATACTCTCAACGAAATTCCATCGTATGTTACATTGAATGTTTATGGCTACCTCAAGCCATTAATATGCAAGAAAACTATGCCTCCGTGTCATGGTGAAATTATGATTGCCAATTCACGCTAGCAGTCACCGTCGTGAGTACGGAGTGCTTGAAAGCCGTGGTAACAAATGGGGAATTAAACCAGGCAACCTTCCAAACGAATACAACGGTATAAAAGAAGGTTCAGAACAAACACCTACCATAGTTGAGGTGATAAACCTAACGATACAGGGCAATCGGGTCAAAATAGGTCATCGGGGTAAAATGATCTTATTAAGAATGCAAATAATAAGAGACTGTAAAAAACGGATAAAAAATCTTGCACTATAGTATTTTAATATTTGATAAATAAGAAATTCAATTAAATATTTTTTAATGGAGTTCAAGTGCGATAGCGTAATTGCTTTATGTTTGGCTGGAAACCCGTTAAAACCCTAACGTTAAAGCTCTGCAGCATTTAAATCGCTTTAAATTCATTTTGTCTCATACCATCGTTTGTTACCGTGATACTGGTAGCGTAGCCCTACATCAAGGAAGTGGACGAAAACATTGCCAGATATGGTTCAGACATTAAAGAAGTGACTTGAACGCAATCCGACAAATGAACGAAATGAGCTTAACTTATCGAAATATGCCATTCGGCAAATATTGAAAAATTAGCTTGGACTAAAGCCTTTGAAGCTCCAAAAAGTGCACGATCTTACCGATGTACAAAAAAAAAGATCGACTAACAAGAGCCAAAGAGTTGCTTCACTTGAATGGCCGAATTAGGGTTTCTGTAAAAAGAAACCATTTGTTATCCAGAAATTTGTGAACAAACAAATTGATTGTGTTTACTTGCCAGAGTGGTTAGTTGAAAATTTGCATCTTCGGTTGGCCACCAGAATGCAAAAAACCGACCATGGTGATGGTGTGGGCTACCAAAACCGCCGATGGTCGCTTATCGCTCAATGGGGTCAATAGTCAATGGGGTCAAAATAAATGCGAAAATATGTTGGAGGGTGTCCTGAAACCCTGTGCACGTAATCATTTTGACTGCAGATCTTGGACATTTCCACAAGACTCAGAACTATCGCACTCAGCACACGTCACTCACGAATGGTTACAAAATGAGGTTTTCGAATTGTAGTTTTACAAAATGACTTTATTTCCACCGCACAATGGCCAACAAAATCACCAGATACCAATCCGTTGGTAAATTGAACCTAGGGTATTTTTGAATGAAATGTTGATACTACAGAACTAATTAAAAAGAAAGTGTCTATCTAAAGCAAACGCTTCACCGAGAATGGGATAAAAGACCTCAGAACCACTTTCGGGCAGCATGCGATGACTTCTTCATCCGTCTAAAGGCCATAATTCTTGCCAAAGGTGACCAATTCGAACAAATCTGAATTGAGCCAACTACCAATTACCTTTCGGCTGACATAACGCGTCACTTATATTATTTGTTTTCATGTTTTTTATTACTATTAGTTATTCCTATTAGTGTGTGTATTTTGTTTTGTAGAGTGACTAAATAGCACTTTCAATTAACGGTTATTGTGCGTTTATTGTTTAACTTACGGATAAAATAAAAAAAACTTTTGTCAATCCTATTATTTCTGAGACATTTTCCGCGATACAATTAATATTTTGCATTAGCAAATCACAAGCAAACGACATCACTATAAAAACAATAAAAAACACGTTTTAAAAGGTGAGTCAATTCCTCCATTCAAACACTCTCCGTGTAAGGGATGTGTGCTCGCGAATGGTCGGTGCACAGAGATATAACGTGTAGGAGTCTGGGGTAATATTTCGTCCGTCGTTCACAATTTTAAGACAACAAACTGGTTTGCCCACTTGCTACTGGACAGCTGCACCTGGTAGTTCTGCATATTCAACCGCCAATTGTATGTCTACGCAATGTAAAATTGATAGTTGACGTAAGATCCTGTAGGTGGTGGAAGTCTATATAGCAATGTAAAGAACATTATAGTTAACTGCAAACATTCCATCCTTTATCGAACAACGCAATAACAAAGTAAGCTTGGTGAGAATAATATTACCTAACTCAATCCACTTTAAAAACCATTAAAAAATTATTAAACATGCACCAATTATACGATTTTGCTTTCACAGGCCAAATGGCATAACAAGCATAAGTCTGAGAGATGGTTCAACAGCACTTGCTGAGAAACGAGATCTTCTTGTGACAATCGCAGTAGTCAAACGAAACTGAAACACTCACAGAAACCTTTTTTTCACAACCGTTTCACAACAACTCATGGTTTTATGAATGAACTTTTGTGGGAGAATATGTAAGCGTGTTACGATGATTAAATTTAATCTGTCTATCACAATGTTTGCACTAAAGCAAATGCTGTAGATAAAGGCTAGGATAGTCGAAAACAATGACAAACACAATAAAGAATTTCTTCTTCTTGTTTTCCTATGAAATTTTTCATATGAGTTCAACAAGCTTAATACAAAATCAGTGTTGTTGTTTTTTCAGATAGCATTACCAAGTATTGTGTTGTTTGAAATAAAGACACAGTGACATACGACCTATTTGCTTTAAGTTGCTTTACAAACGTTTTCTGAATAAGAATGGTTTATTCAACGGTAGTTACAAAAAAATCCGAGTTGTTCTACTTCTACTTCTTCGGTGTCACAACAACCCTTTTAGGGTAAATAGTACTAATTTGCTTCCGTTCTTATTTGACTGAGTATATCCGTAGCATGATAGTTAATTCAGCGTATGGGCGATTGTGACTTAGTGTACCCATAGCAGGATAGTCAATTCTGCGTATGGGGGAGGCAGCAATCCGAATGGGATTCGATACACCATCGGGCCTTATATTACAGTTGTACGCTACGTTACCACATAGACCACCGAGCAGGCCAATAAGAGTTTATCTTCTTTGCAAGGCAATGTAAGGTTGTGGTTTATGCATTTTTTAATATGATCATATTGAGGGTAGGCCGGCTTGGTGGTCCAGTGGTAACGGCGAAAGGATTGTAGGTCCTATACGTGAGGAGGTACGAAGGAGGAGCCGATACAAAGACGAGCTATGAGAACTGTACAATGACCTTACTGTTATGTAGTTGATTAAACGTGTCATGTTATACGCATGGAACCGGACGACCCAGCTCTTAAAGCCCGCTAATTCCATTCACATGGCTCAGAAGAGGTCTGGTAGGCCCAAACCTCAATAAAATGAGGTGGGAGGTTGACGTAGTGACGTCCGTCAAGGCCGATATAGCAAATTGACGGACGAAGCAGCGAGACCGTGAGCGGTTGTTACACATTGATGGAAACAAATTGATAGGCTATATTTGTTTAAAATGTCAATAAAACAGAGAAGCTTTAAACAATTCTTATATGCAAGTATCCTTTGTTCTCTTATTTCGAGAAATTTCTGTATTGTTTTTTTTTTCGATACTCAATTCTTTTCTTACTGAAGATTAAGATTAAATAATTCATCTTCCCGTTGGCGAAGGCGGCTGTGGCGCACTCGTTGTTATTATTTTTATAATTATAATTACAATTAAGACTGACTATCCAAGGACAAGGTGTTAACAAGCCTGGTAATCCACAAATGGCTTGCATAACTTTGGAGTCAACAAAATGAATTAACTGCTCATGTCTCTAACTAACTAAAAGGCTGCTAAATCAATCGTTAACATTATTATTCCGCCAGGCGTAATTCACGAGTAACACTCATGTTTAAGCAAATAAGTTGAAAGCAACATTTATTTGACTCTTAATTTTAACTTTAACACTATCTCTGTCTTGCGTTCAAAGTTCAACGACATTCTGCACAAACTCAGATTATTCAACGTCAACATTTGTCGATTGGTGAGTGCGAACGTGCCATGGTCAACGAGTATCGAGTCGTTACCGGGGGATAGCCATTACCGGTTCTTCAAACATGTAGACGAAGACGAAGAGTTTATTTCCATGGCATATTTTAAGCGTTCACGTCGATCTGTACAGAATGTTAACCAAAAGTTCGCTTGGTTTGTTATTTTTTTTTGTGAGTTTTCAACTTGCTTCGAAGATAAAAAAAAGAACCCCTAATGGAATATTTGGAATTGGCATCAGCATTATTTCATGTTTCTATTTTCAAAAGAAAATCGCAAATGAAAGCAATAATTTGTTTTCTTTTTAATTTCTAAGATTATTTAAGAACAAGACATAATTCTTCTTTTATTTTTATTCTTATTATATCTTGTTTTAAAACATCGTTATCGTCGTAAAGGCTTGACCCATTTACGAACTGTTGGCTTCGCTATCACGACTGTTAGCTTCAGCTGTTCCATGGCAATACCTGCAGTCCGGCATATAGGCAAATAGTCCATATGAGACTCGAGTAACTTTGCGCTTTGTTAGCGGCACTCGCCATTGCTGTCTTTTATTAGACATCACATAAAATTAAATATCATACAGCTTATTTTAAATCAAGTGACTTGGTACCAAGAACAGCAAATTTTCATTTGATTTATAAAAAAAATCAATTTTAATGAGAGCAACTATGAAAAACGAATTTATTTGCAATTCATAAAACATTTATAAACTGCATTAGTGGTGCAACAAAGATCACCTATGCTGCTATACTATATTTTTTTACCTTTTTAAGCGATTATTTTCCTGCTGTTTGGCTAGCATAAGGATTGCATCTAGGAACTAATGTATATTTGAACAGAAGAAAAGAAATAAATCTTTGAATTTTGAAATCAATGACTAAATGGACCCATATATTATTAATCCCTATTGCAATACGAACTAATACGATCATAGCAATGATTTTTAATTGTGCATGTATATTCATGATGTTTTTGCAAACATATTCAGACAATTTTATCCGTGAAATACATTGAATTAAAAAAGTGTTCTAATGGCATAATTAAAAAAAAACAGAAAATTATGCTTTAAATTGTTATTCATCAACGAGAAAATAAAATCAATACTAGCTATTTAGTAGTGTATAAGGTTAAATAAGTGTTTTTAAGTGTATAAGAAACTGCTCTGATAATGTATCCGTTAGTTTCATAGATAAAACGGTAAATTTATCTGGCTGCATCATGCTGTGGTTGCATTCACGCATACTACGATGCAAGCGTCGCAACGTACACGCGACATGATATGTTTTTTTCCTTACACTTTTCTTTTACATTAAAAGAACACTTAAAGTCCCAGAAAGAACAGGAAAATGTGACAAATTATGCATTGAGAGGTGAATGTTAGTCTGATGGTCAAAGTCTCTTTAAAAATAAAGAAATAAATTGCATTCCCCGCGCATCCTTATCGGAACCGAACACAGTGACAAAATTAAATCAAGTGATTAAATCTCTAATATAACTTGCAGTACCAACTAAAATCAATTTCATTCCCTAAAAATATTCACACTTTCTAGACTCGCACTAGCGGATCGATTATTATGAACATTATAAAAGATGATACGTTAATATGATCATATGTTACACTTTAATGTTTTTTTTTTCTTTTCCAAACTAGTTTAACACCAGTTCATAAAACACTTGGAAAACAACAACCTAGTTACAGGTTCCCAAAATATACTATGGAATATTAATGTGTGTTTTCCAATCTGCTGCGATGAACCACCCCAAAGGCAACGACCCGCAAAGCGTGAAAGTACGGGAGATGTGCAGTGAACTGATTTTTTTCACCCCGAGCCATCGATGACGTTGAGCAGGCAGTAACGTGAATATGAATATACAGCCGCAAGCACGCTGTCGTTTGTACACACACTTAATTTTGATGGATTCGAATTTCACTGAGTATTGAGAAATTTTGGTATTTCAACGATAGGCACCATTTGACCCGCAGTATTCTGGGTGCAACGAATTTTTTTACACTATTGCAATATTGAAATATAATAAAATACACACACATATTTTGCACGTTCTTTCCCAAACATAGGTAGTTTGAGCTCCGACACACGAAACGTAACTTTTACACACATTTGTTTCACAAACACGATTGCAAGCGAGTTCGTCGCTTGCGTTGCTGCCAACTCTATCTTGAGTTGTTGCGAGTAAGTATTTCTTTCGTTTATGGCACAAGTTCACGTTAGCACTGATAATTTGCGATCATCACTTCATTTATATGCAAGGGAACTTGCGGGACTTTTAATTACGCTGTCTAAAACGCACAAACCTTAACCATGCCATAAGTTAAGCGTTACGCCTAGCCATCCTGTGGTTAAGGTTGTCCGATCGTAACCTTTTTTGTATTAGCTCATGCAAGGTTAGTAATGCTTGTTACTTTTCCAACATACTGTAATATCATCAAACTATACACTTTTATTGAAGAATACTACAAACCAAATGGAAACATATCGGACTAACCTAACAAGAAGACAACAAAACTCCAGCTAATGTGACTACACCCAACGAGGAATTTCAATAAACTGGTCCCACACACTCTCTCTCTCATGAAACACGCACAATACAGAAATGTGTTGGCTCTCTCCCTCTCTGCCTTTTTTGATCTCTTAGTTATGTTGGATTTTTTTAATTTCTTTCCCTGCTCTGTACTCTACAGAATATCTTTCTATGATTGTTATATGACAAAACTAAGAAAAAGTATTGTGTTTAATGCACTTTTTTGTATTTCATCCGCTAAGCAACCTTTCTAATGGGAGTAAACCAATCAAACAACACAATTTTCATCTAAATCAATCTATTGTTGTTACGTCACGGTTTTAATCTCAAACATACTAATTATTTATAATGGTTCTATGGTTGCATTCTGTGTAAAAATCGCTTTTATATTACTATATATTATTTTTAAGTTTTCTCTTACTCAATTTCTATAATTCGTATTTTGAAAATAATTATTTACTATATTATTTAATTTAATATATTTTCTGTTCATTTGAAAATAATTTATTTTTATTATTACTTTAATAATAAGTTAAACATACAAAACTATCAACTTTTTTTTGTAAATTTAATGGAAGAAAAAGAGTCAAATATTTTGATGACTACATGCAAATATAAAGATAACGATGTCGCATGCGATGTTTAAAAAAACATTTCATTTAGTTTTACAAATGTATATATCATTATTGAAAGGCTATCTCAACTATTAGCAATAAGCCCAATATAATTCAAACGATGCTCCTGGTTGCAATCACAACCAGCTCCAAGTGGATAAGTCATGTATACTAGTCTTCTCTTTTTTAAGCTGTGCCTACTGGGGGTTGTCTCTTTTAAAAATACCAACTCACAGTTTCTTGCATATTAGATACAATTTCATGACAACAACAACAGTTTCTTGCATATTAGATACAATTTCATGAAAGCAGCAGAAATAGAAAAATTTCATAAGTTGCAACAATATCTATTACTATAAATTACTATCTTTGCTTTTTGTAAAAAGCAGATGTATACGTTTCTTCCCGAAATACTAGTAAGAGAAAAGTGTCTGTTCCAGTTTGAGACAACAATGCAAAAGAAAGAGCCAAATAAAGAGAGAGAGAGAGGCTTAAATTAATGCTCTTGGTTTCACATTTACTCCATAGGGAAAAGACGCTAAACTGGATTGGCCGTAGGCAACTTTCATATTTGAGTAGCGAGCGTAATGTGGATGCCTCATCCATAGGTTTTCTTGCTCTTGTATACGTGTATACTTTGCCTCACTGTTTGTGTGAATTTATAGCGGAATTTTTGTGCGTTTCTTCGCGTTTATCTGCGCTACCAACTCCAACTGAGTCTTGCGCAGACGGTGGAATGCTCAAGAGAGGTTGGATATTCTCTCATGATATTTTTTTTGTCAGTAATTCTGAATCATACCTCCATACACGCATTTTGTTCATCATCTCCATCCTCAAGATTTTCGTGTTACTTCTCTCTTGGTAATGAAAAAAGACATATAAGTATGAATGCCAAATAACATGAAAAAAGGAGCTTTGTGAAAGCATGTGAAGGTGTGCCCCAGGCTTTTCGTGAATAGTATCATCTCATCTGTTATCATCATCTCTAACATGTCAGTCGTAACACTTTACGCTGTTGACATTGAATCAAAGATTATTTTTTAAATTATATATTATTTAAAACATTTATTAAATCTATTTGGAGTATTTATTAAAGATAATCTGCATCATCGTGACACTCATTATTATGTTTATTGAATTATTGCGAGTACACTAACTTAATAAACTGATCACTGATAAGTGTGTGGCAATTAATCTCTTTTGAAATAGTTTTTTTTTATTTAGTAATAACGGCCAGGCCGTATTGCTATTTTTTTAAATAGTTATGCTCAAAACTTATGGACACAGCTCTCGTGACGATGCTTTCAACGGCAGTTTTTTTCAAAGAGCTTGCATCTTTAATTTAGTTACCTCTTCAACCAAACGTATTACAACAAATAGGTTTGGAATGCTCTCCCTCTTTGAACATAAAAAATAAAAAATAAAAAATATGTATTCATTTCAGCTTTTTAAAAAAAAAAACGGTAAGAAACACAATCGGCAGGTGTATCGAAGAAGTACAATAAGCACATTTTCGATTAAAGTGATTGATTCGAATTGAATATCGAAAGGGAAACGTATCAGTGCTTATGGATTCGTATTTTATTGATGGATTGGCAGGAATGTCGAAAAAGAAAGTTTCTCTTCCACGATTGAAACGCAGACAAACCGACGTGACAATCGCGTTACAGGTGTCCCACACTAAATTACTGTTATTTTCAAAGTAGATGAATGCTTTTGTCAAAATAACCTAAATGGCTAAATTAGCTTAAGCAGCTAAGTTTAGCACGCTAAAGATCGCGATTTAAATATGGAACTTAATAGGGCCATAGATAACAAGCGACAAAGTTCGTCACGGTTCTGTAAAACAGCTCTTAAGCAGCATCACCAAACCACGCCAAGTGTCTTCACCAAGACCATCATCAGTGGATCATCTGAAGACGTGAGACTTAACCTGCGTTTTAGTTGAAAGTTGTTTATATTTTAATAACAAATTATCAATAAATATATAAAGCAAAATAATTGGAATAATATACCTGCTCGATTTAACGAAAGAGGGCTGCTGAGGAGTTGTTTAACTGAACCAAGACAAACTTTGATTCTTGTTATCTACTACGAGTTCCTTATTTAAACAGCGATTATTAGAGTGCTAAAATGGACTGCTTAGGCAAACATTCTGCTAGAATCGTATAATTTAAATGTTTAATTTTAAAATAACGAAATAAGACAACTACACAATTATTCTGTACATATACATTGAATTAAACAATGAACGAGTAGAACATATTTTTTGCAAACACAAATTATACGATGCTGGTACAATTTTTGCTAAATTCCGTCAAATTCGACTCTCACGGAAATTTTAGTTACGCGGATTACGTGTTTCACAGGAAACTGCGTAACTCGAGAATACACTGTACGCAAAGATGTGTTGTGCGAAAGCAACAAAAAAATCTCCTGGTAAATATATACACCTTGGTATTTCCTATTTCAAACAAAATTTTGACAGCACATACGATGGAGCATATACATCAGCCTCAACAAAAACCATCAGCAGTCAATTGGTTGCTTTTTAACGAACAACAAAGCGACCCACAACTACCTCGTGTACAGAAATTACAAATAACATAAAAATAACCAGCTAATAAGATTATTTTCTACTACTCATACAACAAGTGTACCTTATATCCTGAATACATGGAACTACAAAAGAGTGATGAAAGTAGCATGAATAGTTCCTCTGAAATCGATAAACCCACCGAACTAGCTAACAATAACGATCAGAGCCGAACCGATTCAGAATGCTGTGAAGAAGATGATGTACTTGCAGATAGAACAAAATACTACAGTAATGCTAAAGAATACTGGTCAAACGTATCTCCCACGGTAGATGGGATGCTCGGTGGATTTGGCAGCATATCTTTCATCGATATTCGTGGATCGGAACAGTTCCTCAAGCAGCTGTACAAGCAAAAACCAGCTCCCGGGCGCAAACGCGCGTTGGACTGTGGTGCCGGTATCGGAAGAATTAGTAAAAATCTTCTTCTGCCGCTATTCGATCAGGTTGATTTGGTAGAGCAGGATGAACACTTTTGCCAAACAGCTCGTTCGGAACTGAAAGATTTTGGATCGAAATTGGGAACAGTATTCAACGCAGGATTGCAAGATTTCATACCGGAAGAAGGGAAATATGATATAATTTGGGCGCAATGGGTGCTGGGCCACTTAACCGATGAGGACACGGTTCAGTTTTTGGTTCGCTGCTCGAACGGACTCACCCGTGGAGGAATGATAGTGATAAAGGAAAATTTTACGACCAGCAATATTGTAGACGTTGATCGAACAGATTCATCGGTCACAAGACCTTTGCTTCAAATGAAACAACTATTGAAGCAAGGTAACATGCGCGTCGTCAAGGAGCAGCGTCAAACGAGCTTCCCGAAAGAGCTCTATCCCGTGTACATGTTGGCCCTGAGACCTTTAATAAAAAAGAAAATTTGATTTGTTATATTCTGTACAGCTTCTATATAATTTTTATGACTTCCTTTATATTTTGCATAGTACGTCTTTTTTTGTTGCTATATCTCAATTCGATTACTACGGTTTCTCAAAACTTATTTCCAAAACCTTGTTGTGCGAATCATTCATCCAAAGTAACTCCTAACGTTGACAAAAAGCGAAACTAGTACTTTTATCTCGTGGTGATTGCACACTATCTCTTACTTTTTTGTATTAATCATGTTCACATTCATTACGACTGAAAGAAAAAAGGATTTCGTATAAACAAGGGACCCTGATGAAAGAGTGAGAATGTTGTACATAGTTAAGCGTAAAGTAAAATATTTAGTTTTGGTGTATTTGTAGAGTCAAACACCAGTATGAACCGTTCGACAACATTTCAAATATCAATTATTGTATCATAAACTAATTGCAGCAAGTGATGAAAAGTTTCGAGAGTTTTGCCTACCATACAATTTATATTTCCTTTGAGAATGCTCGCATATTACTTTATTAGCTGACATGACAAGAAGGCTAAAACTTTCCAAACATGGATACCTCTCGATTGAGTATTTTAGGCATTATTTGCTATACACATATACCAGTTCCTATCTGGTCTTCTAGAAAAGTGAGAGGATAGCAATAAAAATTCTTCACAAAAGCACATGGTACTGGACACAGGACGCGCACTCAGTTCACGGAGGATGGATGGTAAAGCTACTTTCCCGGAATACGCACAAATCAACAATAGATACATAAACTCAAAAAATCACACCTTTAGGTTAAATTCTAGCACCAAATGAACAGAAACGATCTTCTCACAAAATATAGCTCTTATTAGCGTGAACAGAATTGTTGCAATTACTTGCACTTATGAAATTATCAAACTCATAACAAATAGATTAACAAACTTAAATAATAAAGCAAATGATATGATAACGTTTCTGTAAACTTAGCATAACCACCAATATCAATTTGGTTATTGATATCAAAAGTTCTGTTTGCGTAATACGAAACCTAAAAAATAAGGAAAACAAACCAAATGCGCACAGAACATAAATATATTACCCTTTCTTATCAAAATAAGCAATACCTATGGTGTAAGCGATTCAAAAGCATATTAGCAGTAGTTAGTTGGTTAAGGAAGGAACCAAAAAAAAAAACAGTATTCCTATGCACAGCTTTTGTTAATACCTTTCGAACATGTCACATTGACGTCCTTTCGTAAGATAATTCAATTAAATTTCGTACCCATCCATGGTTCTTTTCCTATCTTTGTTCGTTTGTTCGGTCACTTTTCTAACATTAGTTTCCACTTTACCTTGTTCGATATCTCATACTGCGTGTTAGTGCATACCAGCATTTCAAAACATTCGATTTTATGTCATATTGCAAACTTTGTGCACAATGATACAAGCGCGCGCGTGAGTGAAACTTTTCCTTCCTTGATTCATCTTTCATTCGTCGATTCGTGCAAATTAAACAATGTTACCGTGGGATGAGTCTATACTCCGAAATTGGACATAAATTCAGACACAACAATACCACTTTAAGCACTAAAGCTCAGCAAAGCGAGACCATCCCTTCTATGCTTAGACTGAAGGGATTGAACGATGAGCCATTCTGTATCGTGATAAGTGTAAGATGACGATGAAGATATCTAGATGAGTACTTCAGTTTCACCTTGGCGCAGTCTCTACTTGGGTATGAGACCACGCGCTTTCGGGAACATGTTGCCCGCGCCCGGACCACCATGGCTGCTTGACATAAGCGCCGACGGGGACGCTTTTTTCATAGGTGCCGCAGAATGCGCTCCGAATGCTGGTGCCGCTGATTTTCCCCGGCTATACATCGATGATCGTGCTCGGCTGGTGCTGCTACTACCGGGGACCAATATTCCACTGCTACCAGTGACACCACCGTTCGAACCACTAACACCTGACATGCCACCTGCACTGCCACTCATATTACCGCTTCCCGTACCACTGCTGGCTGCAGCATTTGCTGCATGTTCCTGCACGTTGCGCTTCGTGATCTGATCGAGACGCATCTTCATCATGCTCGCATAATTCGACTGATCGGTGATGTCAATATCATCTTCGGTTTGCATGGCCTCCGCCAGTACTGCTTGCAAAGAGGCTGAAACTTTCGGATTCGCGTATTCGTAAGTCGTTCTGAGCGGCATGTCCAACTCGTAGTCGAGTATGTTTTCTCCCTACAAAGTAAACAGACAGTCATCATATCATATACCGGTTTGCACAATAATAGACAAAAAAGTAACAATAACAAATCTCTCTTACCTTGAAGCGGATGGCATCGGCTGACTTTGCTTTTATCATTTGCAGAGCGTACTCACTCATCGGTCGTCTTCGGCTTTGGTCAGCCACGGGACGTGTCAGCATTTGGTTGTTATTTAGCATCATGTTTCCGTTAAGGAACCATTCTTCGGCCTCGTCATCGTACTTGGCCTGCGTGTATAATCGTGACTTTACCTCTGCCGGTACAAAGTTGTCGATTATAAGTAACAATCGCTTCAGCTCTTTAATTAGTTCATTCTGTGTCATTTCCAGTTCGCGCCTATCGCGATTATGCTCATCACGGGTGTCCTGCAGCTCTTGTTTCAGTGCCATGCATTTCGCATAGCACTTTTTCAGCTTTCGCGTCTTTAGTTCTACCTCCTGCTGTAGCGAGGTAAACGTTTCACGGATTTCCATCGTTGACTCTTCCTGCAGCTCTAGCTGCTGTTGCATTTCTATTTCACGCTTCTTACGTTCCGCAATTTCCGACAGCTTCTTTTCCAGCTCAAACTGCCGCTCAGTGTAAGTGTCCAAAATGTTCTTGCCACCCTTGACTAGTTGTCCTTCTAGCTCCTGGAGCTTCGCGGCCAGCGCTGCGGTGGCTTCACGTTCCTTCATCAACTCTTCTTTGGCTTTTGTATCCAGCTCATTGAAATCCTGCTCGTTCTCCTTTTCACAGTCTTCCTCCTCCTCTACCTCCGAATCAGACTTTTCATCTGATTGCTCGGTAAGGCTCGGTTCGCGCTTGACCCGGGTCGCTTTCTTTTTAGCCTTCTTCTCCCTGTGCACCGTGCGCTCTCGCTTCTGTCTTTCGCTGATCAGCTTGCGTAGCTCCGCTATCTCATTCTGATACTCGCGCAGCTTCGTATCCTGTGGGTCCTCGTTCTTTACCGGTTTGTTTTCGATCGTCTTTGCTCGATGCGCGTACCGTAGCGTGGTCAGCGTTTCATTGTAATTGAATTCGGAGGGGCCAATGTTTGCTATCATGATTGTTTTCGAATTTCCACCAAGCGAATCCTGTAGCAAACGCGTCAGCTTCGAGTCACGGTACGGGACATGGGGCGACTTTTCTGCCAGCGCCGAAATTACGTTGCCAAGCGATGAGAGCGCTCGATTGATTTTACTCGCTTCCTTGAGCCGCTCAGCAGTAGCACCCGTTTTTGACTGTCGTTCACTTCCGGCAAGATCAATCAGATTCAGTTTTCCGACCTTGACTAGCGTCGATCCGGCTTCGCACATTTCGATCTTTATCAGAAAGATAGCATGCGAACGGGAGCTGTGCTCGTTCATGTTTGTGAACCCGACTGTACGGTTTTTGTTGCCTTGATGCATCACGTTCAGCATATCCTCGACGCTTTTGCATAACACCGAGTGCAAATTAGGCACCACAATGCCGCCGTCCCGCTCGCGCAGTTCTAGCGACGAATTTGTGTTCGGTTTTAACAAATCCCGCAATTCCTCCATGTAAATTTCCAAATACGAAACCGCCACCAGGAAGTTCATATTTTGTGCTCGGTTTATATGTGCCCATATCTGCTCAAACGCCCTGGGGATGATGCCCTTTTGTTCCGAATCATTTTTTATGCCTTCCATTGTGTGCGTTTTACCCGTGCCCGTCTGTCCGTAAGCAAAGACACACCCATTGAACCCTTCCATCACGGAGGAAACCAACGGGCGTACCACCTCGTCATAGATCGTTTGTTGTGTAGAGCTGAAACGGGTTGAGATCTTGATTGTTATTCATGCGACGAACATTTTCGGCCCGCTGGACACAGTACTTACAGGCAATCGTACACCGCGTCGTAGGTAAACATTTTTTTGTTTTCTCTCGACGCTTCATTGCAGTTTAGAATTTCGATTACGCCGCGGCTAGGATAAACGTCGACCACCTTTTGGAAGTTTCCAGTCAATTCCTTGTTGTTTAACGGCCGGCAACGTACAACCACTTGGACACACTCATTTTTTGTGTTCTATAATTAAAACATAAATCATTAGGTCATACTTAACACATACTATTTACGCAGCTCGCATGCTAAAGAAAAATGAAACCAACGTGAAATGGGCATCATTGATTACGTTGTCGGGCTTTTACTAGTGAAATAGTGCGTCTCACATCCCCATTTCAACACTTTCAATTTTAATAGCTTTTAGACACACTTCGATTCACAGCAGGTGTGTCTGTTTTCGCCTTGCAAGAAATGAAAACTCGAAGGAGGCCCGTTAACAGTTGAAAGTTTGGATGAAAAATGTAAGTATTTCCTGATACAGGTATGCAAAATTATTTTGGCACACTATCTACTAGAATAAGCGGATGTTAACCATACACTGGAACCATACATTTGCTACCCATCCCTCGTATTTATGTATAATCATGTCTGTTGAAAACATGTTTTGTTTATACAGACTATGGCAAATATGAGCTCATTTATGCTTTTCTTTGGGATTTTTTCCAAGCAAGGCAATTTGCAACGCAAACAAATAGGCGTTCTCCAACAGGGGACGATGATGCCATACCACCTCTTTCAAGGAAATATCGACGGTTCAAGGAAAGACATCACTTTCACAAAAAAAAACTATGTTAACTTTAAACGTACCGATAGGTTGATTCTCGTTTTGATACTGCGATCCATTGTAATTTCTTTTGATTGCACACGAATTTAAAGAAAAAGCACCACAAATTTTCGCCCACAACACTAGTTTGTTACATGAAGTTGCCCATTCTGCTTTGGAAAAGATTTGTTTGCGTTATCGATTAGCAACGACAAGATATTTGCTGCTCACCATACGTTCCTACCGACTCGCATGTGTTTGTGACTACACACGAAGCTACGCACACCAACAACACTTGTCAAACTTCGGCAATCGTCTGAAAACGTCAAAAGCGCTGCTGGACGTCGTTCATCGTGCTGGTATAATATACAGTAGATTCCCGAGTTACACGGTTCTCGATTTACGCGGATTCGGCGATACGCGATTTTGGAAATTTGACAGCTTCATGAGCAAATTGTACTGATTAGACACATAAGTTGTCAAATGGAAAATAAATTAAATTTTTAGCAATGTTTTAAAATAACGAAAATAGTTGATAACATGGAGATTCTGTACAAATCCAATAACTGAAAAATGAACGGGCTGAAAATATATTTTACAAACACAAATTACATGGGCCGGCTCGGTGGTCCAGTGGTAACGGCGTAGGGCTGTCAAAAGGCCCGTCGCCGGTTCGAATC
>KB672024.1:0-17052 GCA_000349105.1 Anopheles epiroticus | reverse complement strand
TATCAAAACTAACAATATTTTCATTTGAGCTATAGTTTTTACAATAGATTATTGGTTCTTGTGCTGTACTAAATCTAATCAAAACCAAAAATCCTACACACACTCCCTTAAAAATGGTCAATACGGCCAAGCCGTAGTGAAAGAGAAATAAATAAACGAACACTAAAAACTCATGAGTTAAATTATGGTAAAAATCCACTTTTCTGCGTGTTCTATGGTTCTTGGGCATCTCCGAATTGTGTTACGTAGCCCTGTAATCGCGCAACATGATCAGTATATTTGATATTCTTTGATTTTATGAGCAGATTTATTACATGTTAATTTTGATACTGTTTTTAAACTTTTAAACCTTGTAAAGTGGCTCTTCTTCGCACATCAACCCCTGTTGGGTCAAGGCCTAACCAGAACACTAATGTGCTTTGGCTCATTCTGTGACTGAGTTCACAGAATAGTTACTCCATAGATCGATAGTTATAGAATAACTATTCTGTGATAGATCGATCGAATAGATCCATATCAAGATAGTTACTCCTGCGCATGGGGGGTTGTTGTTTAGTGTACCCATAGCAGTATAGTCAATCCTGCGTATGGGGGCGGCAGCGGTCAGAATGAGATTCGAACCGACGACTGGCCTTTTTACAGCCCTACGCCGTTACTACTATTCCCATTCGGACTACGGCCGGTCACCATACACAGAATTGACAATCCTGCTTTCGGTACACCAAGTCACGCTAAAGCACAATAATGTCAAAAAAGTCAAAGCACAACAATGCTCTGGTAGGCCTTGACTCTTCAAGGGTTGTTATGCTACCCAAGAATCAAATTGAAGCATAATGCAAAGCATTTTAGCATCTCACCACTGCATGGTAAAAACGCATTGATCAAAGTTTAAGTGTACCAGGTTTAGTGTACCGCACAGAATAATTGAAAAAGATTGATTTGTTTAAGATAAAAAAGTAGTTTATACTTTTTTTTTTCAATATACTTGGGATTTTATGGTAGTAGTAAAATTTGATAAACTATTTTTTCTCTTTAAAATTTATCGAAAAAAGGCTTAGTAGCGCGAAGTTCATCCGTGTTCTAGGTGCTCATACATACCTAGATAATTAAAAAGCACGAATGAAAGGTATTGGAATTATAATACAGTAATTTCCCGAGTTACACGGTTCGCGAGTTACGCGGATTTAGATATTCGTGGTTTTGAAAATTTCTTAGCACCATTGGCAAATTGTACTGATTTGACACATAAATTGCCAAATAAAAAATAATCTAAAAAAATGGCTAATACAAGCTTAAGCAAAGCTTAGTGTTAAATGATGAAAGCAAGTTTTTTGTTCCAGTAGGGTTTTGTTTTGCATAAAAAGGTAAATATTTTCATTTTATAAATGATGAAACTGTTTCATACCGTTATTTAGAATATTTTCTCTTAAGCGTTTATCACACTTATTTATATCGTCGATCTATATTGGATTTTTTGCTTGTCAAAGTAGGGCCTAGCTGGGAATTTGAAACAAAAATCTGTCTCAATCCAATGTTGGTAATACTAAAAACATGAGAGAGGAAAAATGTAGGAATACTGTCATGAATATTTTTTTAAAGCCATTAAAACTAAAAAAAAAGGGAATTACCAAAACTACCACAAGTATTTTATAGGCAAACATTCAAAACTACATTAATTTGAATATTATTTTTTTACGAAAACCAGCGTTTAAGCTGCCAAAAACTGGTACAGCTACCCAGTTACATAAAAAATAGAGGAAAAAATAGACGTTGAGCAAAAAAAGCACGTTGAGCAACACTGATTACGTCGCATGCGTCAAGTCAGATGCTGTTATCATGTAGCTTAACTGTATATATATGTACAGTATACCTCTATGTACCTCAGATACGATTTATTTCGCACACCGATTCGTACTCCACTTGCAATGGTAAGTTACTTTCAAACTCATGACAGGAACAAAAATTCACTTACATTACATTTTACATTAAATTAAGGGACCTTCCGCTGCTTATTGTATCATCGGAGCTGGCCCATCGGGTTTGTGCAGTGCTAAACATGCACTGACCATTGATAGCAATGCAACAGTTACAGTGTTTGAACAATCTAAGCAAATTGGAGGTTTGTGGGCCTACACTGAGCGCACTGGCAAAGATTCGAACGGCTTAGATATTACATGCATGTACGCGAACCTTCGTACAAACCTCGTCAAACAAGGAATGGGATATCCGGACTATCCGATTGACGAACAAGCTCCAACTTTCGTAACCATAAGCGATGTGATCAAGCAGCTGGAGGGATACGTTGACAAATATCAATTGAGGAGAGTAATTCAATTTGAACACGAGGTAGTGAGGGTGTCCCGAAATTTTAGGACGTCGCGATGGGACGTAAGTATGACTGGCAGAAACGCGTTAGAGTTGCACCAAATGCGGATTGGTTAAATTTTCGTCTTATTGCAGGTACTAGTTAAGGATTTGGTCGGTAATCGTTATGTCTTACATCAGTTCGATTTCGTACTGGTATGCAACGGTCATTACAGTTCTCCAGTTATTCCATCTTTTCCCGGGCAGAACATGTTCTGTGGTCAACAGCTACATAGTAAAGATTTTCGTCGCAGTGAGGTTTACCGCAACCAACGGGTGCTTGTAGTTGGCGGAGGTCATAGCGGAATGGATATAGCACCAGACATTGCCATGCATGCTGGTAAGGTTATATTGAGTCATCGGTCTAAAGATTCTTTGAACGTGGGTGATCGGGTTGTACAAAAACCAGAAATTATGCGTCTAACGGCAACTGGCGCAGAATTTGTTGATGGCACACATGAGGCAGTGGATTCTATTATCTATTGTACGGGTTATCGCTACTCGACCCCGTTTCTTTCGGTGGATTGTGGCGTGTCGTTAAATGACAATACCATTGGTCCCTTGTATTATCATTGCATTAATATCAATCAACCGACTATGGCCTTTATCGGGTTACCGTTCAACGCCTGTCTTATGCTGATGATGGATCTACAAGCGAGATTTTGCCTGCAGTTTTTCAGTGGCCAGAAACAATTGCCAAGCAAAGAAGAAATGCTTGATACGTGGCAAAAGGATAAACAGGAGCGAAAGGAACGCGGTTTGGATGGTAAATTATCGCACATGTTGGCTGGAGATTTACAGCAACGCTATTACGATGATCTTGCACGCGTCTCGGGAACAGAAACTCTTAAACCGGTGCTTGCAAAAATGCACGCTGATTGTATTAGCAGCAAAAAAGAGGATGTTAATTTTCGTGACTTTGAATATCGTATCGTCGACGATGAACATTTTGTAAAACTTAAAATTCCACCTAAAACAATGTGTTAAACCAGAGCTAATGATGATTTCATCTCCTGAAGGGTTCCTTAAATATTATATATTTTTCATTTGAAATTTTATGAGCTCAATTCAAATCTTTCTTCCCATGATAAATGTCTAACGACTCAATTCCAGGTGTTATCGAATCCACGTATATCGCGCTGAACTGAAAATGTACCTATACATCAATCAAAATCTTATATGTGCTGTTTTTTTCTGTATAAATTTTTAGATTATAAGCTAAAGTGTACTTGGTAAAGGAATACAAGTTCTGGGGCATGGAATTTTTATTCAGTGATGGAGAAGAAACCAATAAAAAGAATAATTTTTACCAGTGGTTTGCAGCAATTATTGCTTTTAGGTTTCTTCATAATCGTCGTCTTCCGCTGCAGGTTTGTTAAATGTTGACCACAACCTGTTTGTCTCGACAGTATTTGAAAGAGTTTTGTTATTTAGCCTAAAGCACATAGAACAGATTCGTGCAGAGTTTGCTCAGCATTAAAACTCGAAAAATGTCTTTAAAAAACAGAGTCCACGTAGGAAATCAACTTTTATTAATTTTGTACTTATTTTCAAAGCCGTTTTTATAAATCTTAAAATTTTATATACACTAATCAAATCCATATCAATGTAATAAAAAAGTATGTCAAATAGTATGTCAGAAGTTGTCGCGCATAGCACATGGATTTAAAATACAAAAGTTTCCCAACTGAATCTATAGCGAGCCCCAAAAGAATTCGCCCATTTGGCCTCGTTTGCAAGGGAGATGCTCAGAAGGATTGTTGGCCCCATATGTGAGGAGCCGATACAACGACGAGCTGTATGAGCTGTACAACGGGAGGGACAATGGAGGAGCCGATACAACGACGAGCTGTATGAGCTGTACAACGATCTCTCGGTTGTACAGCGGATTAAGCTCGCCCGGCTCCGGTGGGCTGGCCATGTTATACGCATGGACCCGGACGACCCAGCCCGTAAAGTCCTCTTAGGCCGTCCACATGAACAGAGGAGGCTTGGAAGGCCCAAACTGAGGTGGGAAGATGGCGTTGAGGCGTCCGCCATCAAGGCCGGGATAATGGATTGGCAGACGACGGCGCGAGACCGTGAGCGGTTTCGGAGTTTGTTGCAGCAGGCCAAAAACGCGAAGCGGTTGTAGCGCCCGATAAGTAAGTTAGTAAAATATGTATCACACTAAAAGGTCGATTGCCGATCTCAGGCATAGTACACCAAAGCCAATGATCATGTTTGAATAATTTATGATTAAAATAAGTAGCAAAATAGCTGGAAAACAATGAAAACAGCGAAAAAGGCAGAAAAATCCATGTTATGAACGTACAAAAAGTATTCGTCGTCTATGTTTGAATTCAATTCTTTATCCATTAAAAATGATAAATAGTATAATTTAAAGTTTTGAAGGGTTACCGTTGGTTTGGTGTTGTTGAGCATGAATTTCCTAGAAATTTTACATGTTTCACTCCGTCATCTTTCTTTCTCTTTTTTATTTTGGCGAGCGTTTTGAGGCTTATTTAGATGGGTGTCATGTGTATTAAGCCTATGTAACACCGTCTGCACTCGTCTATTTACAAGAACAACTTTTTTTGTATGCCGATTAGAGTCGATTATGCAAATGTTCGTTCAGTTTTTCCTATTCATAAGTTGAGTTAGTTCCCTTTTCGAATCATGGCGCAAACAACCAGTAGCCCACAATGATTGATCCGTGTGCTAATAACGTCTGTTTTACTGTCGCTATTTTCCATTGTTACGACATTTCAATTTCTTTAACTACATTGAAATAGTATTTTATTTTTAAGTTCAAACCTTAAAGCAGTACACCAAATTACAAAAAATCAGTTATTTTTTGTTAATTTGACAACAAAATGCATCCGACAAAAGAGTCCACAGATAACAAATTTGGAATCCAAGAAGGCTATTGGCACGCGATTCAACCGTAATTAAACGTGATGGAATGCGATTCAAAGTAGGCTTCACGCGATTCGACGAAGATGGCATACGATTCAAAGCAGGCGGCTTGCGATTCTAGCGCATTTGGAAACGAGTCTAAATTTTGAGGTGAGTTTTGATCATAGCATACTAGATTGATACGAGGTTAAATAAACTAGGATTTGGCACAATTAGTCAGCAATTGAATTGAGTCAAAGCACTCTTTGTGATGGCCGAATACTTTTAGTGGGCGCATGACATTAGTTTTTCTGTTTTTTTTTTTCAGCTACTGTACTGCTTATTGTAATTAGAAATTATTGTTAGGTTGGTATTTATTAATTATAGCTTTCCCTTTTATTTCAGATTTAATGCAAACAACATTTTATTTAAATAACAAGTCCAGTCCGGGTCTGTTGATGTGTCTCCGTTAGCTACATTCGCTTTTCTGAATAAACTCGCTTGATAGCAATTCTACATCCGAAATGTTGTATTTGACAAAAGTGTTCTCGTCCACAATGCGGTACACATCGTTTCGGTAGTTTTGCAAGTCTTCTTTCTTTCGCCTTCCACTGTCAATATGCATATCCGTCATGACCTTCGGAATCGGTGTGATCTGCGCACGGTTCGCTAAAGATTCATAGTATTCTCCTTGATAGTCTGCGCCCATCATGTGTGCTTGTCGCTTTTTCAGCCCTTTTTTCCAACGTTCATTCATTTCCCGCTCATGATCGGACATCATTTCACTTTTATCAGGCATAGGCAGTCGGCCACTGTAAAACGCAACACAGAATCTAGCTTGCAGATCAAACATCAGCGTTGCGCACACATAAAACGGTAGCCCAATGAATGCCATCGTGGGATGATTAATGTTTAAGACGTGTTTATACAGTGGCCGTACCCAATTATCATCGACCTGCACTCCACAGTCAGGATGTAGAAAAGGAAAGCTGTATCGGTAGCCGGTGCAGTAGAATATTACCGATATGGGATGGTGGGAACCATCCACGAACTCGACACCATCCGGCATGATTCGATGTACATCCGGTACTTGCAACACATTGGAGGGGAAAGTTAGATGCTTTAGTTTTTCCGGCACGTGATGGCTGAAATACACGGCTTTAGCCTTCTTGGCTGCTTCAAGCGTTAGGTCCGTTCCACTGGGTCCAGCACCAATAACCAGTACCAGCTGATCTTTAAAAATGTCTGAATTTCGATAGTCATGACTGTGTAGCTGTATGCCACGAAAATTATCAATGCCAGAGTATTTCGGGATAAAAGGTGTATGGTAGTGACCGTTACACACAAGAATGAAATCAAACGTGTTGGTTGTTCTCAGTCCGCTAGTCAAGTGTCGCACAGTAACAATCCAGCCGTCGGTCCCGTGGGGATCTGGTCTCACTTCCTCGACTAGATGTTCGAAAGCGATCCTTTCCGTAACAGCGTAATGATCGGAATAGTCGCAAATGAATTGCAACACCTCGTCCGAGCGCACGTACGAAGCCGTTTGTGCTGGCATCTCATAGCCCGGGAAGCCCATAATTTCCTTCGGAAGGTTCGTTTTCAGCCCTTGATACATGCTAGTATGCACCGGCAATCCATAACGATCATTTCCGACTTCATCCGTATACACCCAGGTGCCACCGATTTTATCGGTGCGCTCGTATACCGTTACTTTGTTTCCAGTTTCGAGAATTGTTTTCGCTGCACATACACCAGAGCTTCCGGCTCCGATCACACAGTAGTGTTTGGACTGGTTCTGTTGGCACCGTGTTTGTAAAAATAGCATAGAAAACAAGAAAATATTGTTATTCATTTAGCACAAAACCTTCAATCCGATGTTAAAACGTACCATTTTGTAGATTGTTAAGAGCTTCTTATTTTGAAGATTCACATAGAAACATAAAAACACCTAAATATGCGTATCTGTTGGACAGAATTCGTTGATAACTATGTTTGGAAACCGTCGGTCAGATAAGGTTAATCTTGAATGGGCTCGGTTTGACACAGGGACAACAGTACAGCTGATTTCGGGCACTATTCTTGTTTGTTTGTTTTCTTTATCACTATGGGAAGCTGTGAAAGTCTGTGGCCAAATGGTCTTTTGACTTTTTTTGGCTATAATATATTAGGTTTCAAAGTAATGTGCAATTCATATACACTTTGTTTGCTTGTTTAATCATTAGGTACGGCGTATTGTTTTGATTATAACAATTTTATTTCATTGTTCTTTCATGCTGAGATGGTGATGTTCGGTGGAATAGAAATATTATATATACGACGTGCACGCCTACGCTGGAGCATTATTGGAGCATCATTGCACGTATCAATTTTGCCGTACTCAATCGTCCAATCTTAAATTTGATTCGAGTGTATAACACGTATGTGTTGGAGTCGTATATTTTAGTCATACATGTGAGGAATGCATGTTTATTGCACAATGAATCTTGTTTTTATGTTGCAAAGAAGGACCTGCTTAAAATATGTGGATGCCACTGCATTGTAGTGCAGTCCACTTTTAAAGGATTATCGAACAGTTTCGTTGATTTGAAAAACTAAAACAGCAAAACGATGAGGAAAATGTATAGTTATATACGAGTTAACAGTGGCTATAAATCCTTTATCTTCAGAACTATCCCAATCATCGGTGACTGTTGCATTACTTACAGATTTTGGAATATTCTGTAATGAGGACTAACTATACAACACATAAAATAAATCAATTTAAAAGATCGTTTGAGCTAACTGCTTTCAGCAAATAACATCATGTATAGCTAAGTAAAGAGGAATCCCAAGGATCAACAATTAGCCAGACTATTTATCTTTAGTTTCAACATACGTACTATTATCATATCAAAGGGTATTCGTGCACATAAAACAAAATCTAATCAAAATGCCAATCACACGAGATGCTTTACGTATAAAACACACGAGACGGAGTCTTTTACCATTTCTTTCCTTGTCGTTAACTTTTACGTCTTCAAAGGAAGACATACCTGCATAGCTTGAGAAGGTATGCAATGTTTGATGTTCCTATTTTTTATGACGTAGAATACCTATCAATCGCAACGTAATTTTGCATGCATTGTGGGGTATAGGCAATGTCGATCATTCAACGCTAACATTTGTATTGTTAGTAGCAGGATGATTGAACTGGAAGTTATTCGGAGGGAATGAACGATTTCACAATACATCTGTTCCTATGCAAAAAGGTACGAATACAATATTTCTTGCTTATTGTTTACCTCAAAAATTTATACTGATAACGTGTAGATAAAACGACACATCGGTGTTTCTGTAAGATTTACACAGCACTTGTTTTCAGTGCCAAAATTACATACATCGCTTTTATTGCATTAGACACATTAGATGTTGCTTTAACTGTAACATAATAAGACCCTTTCATAAAACGAATAAATTATCTTTTTCTTTACACTTTTTGTGATTCTTGCAGCGTGTACCTGAACTTGAGCGACCCTTGGGACAAATTATTCATTCCCATGTTGTTAATGTTTTTAAAATTAATGTCTGTAAACTGTACGCTGCTCCGGTTTCAATGATCGCATGTCTGCAAGTTAAATAAAGCTAACAATCGAAGGACGGCTTTAGGGGTGCATATACCATTCATATCAGATCTGAAAATCAGGGGTTACAAAAGAATATGTGCGTCAACACTGCTCGCAAAATGTTACGGATCGAATTTCTAGTCGTGTTCTTATTCCATTTTTTTTTCATTATTTTAAGTAGAACGTACGTGTGTTAACATGTGATTGTGTTTGGTTATATTTTTCGACTGTGGACATTATTGTAGTTTAATGTATGTATGCGGTAGTTCTACACTTACTACTGTATTGCTTTTTTTTCGAATGTTCTTTTCGCTTCTCTGATAAATGTTTAAATTATATATTTTTACGTGAAATGATCAGTCAGTATCATCAGTCCTCTGGGGTACGATTGGTTGAACTGTGTAATAGATTATTGAACATGCCCATTATACATTAATATATAAATTGAACTATATAACTATCATCTAAATGAAGGTTATCTTTTAGAATCGTCGTCCAAGAGAGTTAAACGATACCTGTTAACTACCACAAAACAATATTGCAATGAACGTGCACAAAATGGGAAGGCCCGCTCGGACAGTAGAAAGTGTAAAAAACAAACCTTAATGTTTTAAGATGTAAATGTTCTAATCCATTGACTACACTCAATTAAATAACAACATTTCTAGTTCCTTATGTTTATCTTATAAATTTGTGCGATAAAATAACAAAGGATACACACTAATGGAAGATTCACAGACATGTTTAACAATCTCCTTTACCTTAAATGTAATATAATACGCATGCATAAGGAAATGGAAATTTTGATGATTCGTTTGCTACACACTGCATATTCCAGCGGCTTACTTCTTCCTATTAGGGATGCCCAAATGAACTTGGGTTGTCTGTAAGGTTGGTGTAACCATAACAGGATGATAAAACAGGGATTCGAACAACGTCAAGCCTAGATAGGAAGCCTATTCGATTTCCACTTGAACACCAGGGGCCCTCGATTTATTCAATGGATAAATCGGCAAACAGTTGACCAATGTCTTTACTTTCAAGCGTCTCTGGAGAGAACGGCTCTTCGTAGGTAAGAAAACTATTCGAGTTAGATATAGTTGTTTTCCGGCGGACGCTTTTTGCTTTTGCACTGGCGGACGCTGTCACAGGTATGGTGGCCGATTTCACAATCCTACCTTCGGTGCTAGAGGCCCGGGTTGCGATGCTGGAAATAATCTTATTTTCCGAGCTGATACCTTCCGCACCAGCAACTGAGAGCATTTTGCTAGGTTTCTTACGCCTGCTACTTTCCCGCCTCCGACCAGTGGTATTTTCTACAATAATAACATCTGAGCTGGACTTAGATTTTCGTTTCACAAACTCGTCAGAAATGAAGATAAGTTCAATATCATCAGCAGCAGATTCATCAACCTTCGGATTGGAAGATTGCTCTAGCCCTTGTTCTGGTCCAAACGACATGTTATCTACCGATTTGGAAAAAGGTTTCGAGCCGTTTGCGCCAGTTGTATCGGCAGTATTTACTACAATCGTCAACATCTCGTCGGCAGGATCTAGCCCATGCTCATTGCTGGGTAGTTGGAAACTTCGTATTGCCACGGGCTGAAGCGGCAGTGACATTTGATTTCGCTTGTCTATACTTTCCATCGATTTGGAAAATTTCTTCGGGCTTCTTTGTACCCGAATTGATTGTTGATCTCGTAGCGATTGTCGTCTAAATTCGTCTGAAATAATTATAATTTCCTCTGCCTGCGCTATGCTTCGGCCACTAGTACGTAATAATGGAGGTTTTTTGCGATATTGCTTAGAAGCGTGCTGTATGCCGATCGATCGCCGTTCCACAGTTTCGCTGTGACGTCGCTCGAGCGGAGCTATTCCAGGTAAAAGCGAGTTAGGAGAGGGTATCGACGAAGGTAAAGGCGAAGCAGAGCTCCCTAATAGTGAGTCATCAGCACGTAGTCCAAGCATAGCGTCGTCCATAGTTAGTGGAAGTGCAGAACGACGCACGCAAAAGTCTTCTCCACAAGGCGACTGGCATACACCGGCGTCACTTTCAACGGCATCGATTGTTGCGTCTTTTGCTTTTTTGTTGCCGATTTGCTTCATAATCTGTTTGACGTCTAAAGATAATCTACACTTTGTACATGACGAGGATGAGCTGTTCGTAACTTCATTCAATTTGTGCACTAACCTACTCAAATTATCTTTGTTTAATGCTAATTTCTTTTTGCTTTTACCTTCTTTTCT
Organism: Anopheles epiroticus; assembly: GCA_000349105.1. Taxonomy (NCBI): domain Eukaryota; kingdom Metazoa; phylum Arthropoda; class Insecta; order Diptera; family Culicidae; genus Anopheles; species Anopheles epiroticus. The sequence continues at coordinate 5,959 of KB672024.1, read as the reverse complement.
CAATGCAGTGCTATTCGGTGCAGGAATGACAGAATTGACATTGCCATCGTCATCAAATACCGCAGCTCCCGTGGGGCTGGTTCGTTGGATCTGTTGCAGATTTTCTTTGGAGGTGTTGATAATGTTCTCGTTGCATGCACATTTGCGGAACTTAAGATTGAGTTCAATCATGCTGCTGTCGGACGAATACGAAATGAAACCATGTATATCACTATTCACACACAGAGACCGTCGATCATCATCCACGTCCGAGTTTTGATGAAAGTGATCCACCGCTACACCGTTGATATGCACAGTTGCTATCGTGTTTCCTGCCACATTTTCACTATCAACGCCGTGTTGCAGTTGGTCATTTTTTTGAACATCATTGGCGGAAGTAAGTGGTTTCGACCGCTTCGAGGACTGCTGATCCTCGACAGTATCTATGCCATCACCGTCGGATCGAGCGGAGGGTAGAGCAACGGAAGGTACTGGCGGGACAGAAGAGGCTAAATCAATTCCGCTCCCTCCGCCAGACTCCTGATGCTAGAGTAGTTTTTCTATCGCCGGCGCATCATTGGTAGAAGTTGAGCTTAATGTAATCGATGCATTCAATATTTCATCATCTGCATTGGTAACACGAAGTAGAAGAAAGTGTAGATAAAAAAATCTGTTGTATATGCTTGCGGTCGTAAACTTACCTGTATTTAGATCTTCTGCATCGTCTTCTTCTTCTTCTTCATCATCATCATCATTTCCTATCACCTTTCGATCGCCATCTTCACCTTTGGTACGCTTGCGACTGCTGTTTCCGCTGGAGCGTTTGTTAAGCTTTTGTCAGTTGACCAACTCAACGGATACAAATTGTTTCAGCCGTTCCAAATATTGGCTGTACATTTCCACGTCATTGTGACCGGCGCCTTCTACCCACAACGGTTCTACTGCTCTGGGGCACTTTTCGTAGATAGTCATGCCATGGGAGAAATCGATTACCTCATCCTCAGTGCCATGTATTACCAATACTGGTGATGTTACTTTGGGCACTTTATCAATGCTAGAAGAAAGGATAATCGTAAGCGTACACATGAATAAACTCGTTTAGGCATGGCTTTAACCGGGTTATCATACCTTGGAAATGCATCGAAAAACCACGTGCGCTTTGTAGCTGGAAATGCCACCCGCATACCTGACATCAGTGGCGAATGCAAAATAACTGCACCAACCTCATAACGGCTAGCCAAGTCTACCGTAGGAACCGTTCCAATGCTTTGTCCGTAAAGAATTATGTTTTCGGGACTGATGCCATACCGCGTCCTTAAAGCATGCCATGCAGCATCGATATCTGCGTAGAGATTCTTTTCTGTGGGCTTACCGGAACTTTGACCGTAGCCCGAATAATCGTAGCTAAAAATGTTGCAATTTATCCGTTGACCTAAGCCGATGAAAAACGTGGTCATTTGTCCAAGATCGACCGCATTGCCGTGAGAAAAGAGCAGTGTAAATCTAGAACAGAAAAACGTATAAAGGTTTCATTGATAAATATTATGGCAGAACACAATAGTTAAGTAACTTTTTAGAACTAAGATTCGATAGTTCACTATTACTCTATTTTCTTGATGAACATGTAATGGTTTTTCATGCAATGATATTTATTCGCTATAGCTATTATCGATTTATATTTAATTACATTTTAATCAGGAGTTCTAGGGTAAATTTGATTACATGTAATTAACTTTTCCATATTACTTACCGTGCGTTAGCGCTACATTTAACGAACAAACAAGCTATCCTGTTGCCGCGGGCAGACCGTGCATAAAACACTTCAAAGCATTCCTTCTCGCGATCGGTATACTGCCAGTCAGCCTTATCGTGTAGCGTGAGAGTAAATTTACTGTTGGTACTATCCGCTTCCGATTTCAGATCGTAACTAGCTTCAGGCGGCAGGAACGCCAATTTGGATGCAATCCGCCCCGGACAAGGAGGACAGCAAAACAAACAACAAAGCTCACTGAAGCTTAAACCATTCATCTTATTCCGGTCGATGCTCGCAGCGTTGGTATCCTATTCTGCCGTCGTTGTCGGTGCCTCAATCGCCTCCGCGGTGCCACTCACGGGTCTTGCTGAGGTAGAGGAACGATTGTTAACTTGAGCTTTCCTTTCTCGTTCAAGTTTGACGATGGTTTTTGTTATGTTGTGATGGTTAATTATAATGCTAGCGATGCTATACAATTAACTTTCTTCAAACTGTTGTGTCTCGCCCAATTTTTTCACACACAAATTCAATAGTGGGGAGAATACTGAAAAGGGCATGGACCCACACAACCACACAACGTTATCATAAAGACGAAGATGGTAGGTAGCTAAATGCAATTTTATCACTCACGAAAAGAACTGCTTACAGATGCGTTTTATTGAAAGAAAGTTTAGTTGGTCTTGTTTAAGGAACACAATATCGTACCGACATACTAACGAGAAGCGAAAACGATACGGACGAGCAATCAAAACTTCTTTTGTTATTTTTTTCAATTCATGTGTTTTTTTTTTCTCTCTTTCGTTTTCTTGACAGCTTTCTGACATTTCTGAACTCCGACACATTGGGGCAGAACAGACTGCGCACAAGTAACCAGTGTGGCCAGAACTACAAATGAATAGATCCGTTTACACAGTTCATATTCTGCTCGAAATTGGCTGTCAATTGGCACCCTTTTCATGCGTAGAGGAAATCGGGCAGCCTTGCATAAATTTTTTTCGAGTTTAAAAAAAATGTATGGTGTATAGCTTGCAATGTTTGCTTGCAATATTTACATAAACACCAAAACACTTGTTTTAATTCGTGTTTTACCACGATATTTTGATTGCTGGTTATGGAAGAGTGTGTGTTTGTTGGATAATTGTGTTTTTAATTCACCATAACTACAAATTGTTTTGAATAACTGTCTTCAATTGCTATTTGTTGATTTCCAAAGCATTCGTATTATGTAGTTGCTCAAAAGATTCATCGATGTTTTTTTACCCTTTTTTGAGGTGGAGGGGGAAACATTCCCCAAGCAGAACTTTTCGGACGATAACGCACACTATCAAAGAAATAGACATTCTTTCTATGCATGGTGTCTGTTGATTCCTCACATCGGTGGTGACCCAGCCGGCATTAATAAACTTTTTGGTTCCTCAATGGTTTCTTAAGGCCTTTAAAAATCATTTATGGTTTATTAAGAAAATGACAGTTGCTTGCGTTAAGGCCAGGGTACATGTTTCGAAATGCCAAAAAGTTTTCGCCTAGAAGTGGGGGGCAATCGAAAACTTCGCGTCAAAAAGATTTCGGCTCCGTGAGGTGAAATCTCAAGCGAAAACATTTTGACAGGAGTCCGAAAACTCAGAATGTAAACAATGCGCATATGCAACACAAGAAACCAACCTTTCTAAACATAAAAACACGTGAAAAGGCCAGTTGATCGACACAAAAGATTTTATAATAATGTATTCCGTCAAATACTTTCGAAAAATATCCTCAATATTACTACACGGATGCACCATATTGTTTGTTTACAAATGGCCAACCAGTTTTCGCCTACCAGATTTCGCATGCCAGTTTTCGCTTGCCAAAACACGGGTACATCCCTCTAGACAAAAAAGTATGCAAGCACCTAATTTTGTGTCACTTGTGTTCAAGTTGTTCTAGAATCCCCTCAATTTTGTATGGGCCGGTCCTCAAAGTCCGCAAAATTAGGAGTTTGCATACTTTTTTGTCTAGAGGGTAAGCAGTAAAATTTGAGTTTAAGAAACTTCGTAACGCTTTCCTATCGTCGTTACACTGACAAAGATAGCATGATATATCTGTTTCGTTTTGTAAGCCGTAAGAAAGGAAATAAATCCATTAAAAACATGTCTGTATTTTTATTACAACACAATCCATTCACGTGAATGACATGATATTTGTTTTAATACGGCTTCAGCAATCGATGATATCCCAAACATTCCGGAGTCGGCTGCTTCTTGCTACTTGGGTGATTAGCTGGAAATGTTATCATTCACGGTATTAAATGAGCAAAATTACATTTAATACACACTCATTTTTACATCGCAGGCTATTTTCAACAAATAAAAGTATGGTTACACTCGCAAAATGCTACGGCTTGTTCACATTTGTTCCGTGTCTTCATTCCATCAAGCACAAGTTGACGCCATGTTGTCACACATTGTGGTCCTTATACTGTAACGCAAGCATCTGTCATTTTCTTAATAAACCATGAATGATTTTTAAAGGTCTTAAGAAACCATTGAGGAACCAAAGAGTTTGTTGATGCCGGCTGGTAGAAAAGATCTGGGAAGCAGTAATTATTTACTTAAAGATAAAAGTCAATCATGTACAATAAACATGTAAGCCAAGAAAATGAAAAAGCGCTTCTTTTCAAAGAATGATTAATGCCATGGAGGCAAATTTGCAGCTAACATTCGAAAATGAACCACAACCGGGAACAAGTGCGGAAAATGTTCAACCATGGTTCAACCATTGGTGAGTCGGTAAATTGCTTGAATGTGATATTCATATGTTTACAATAAGATTAGTTCCTGAAACTTAAATGATTCGTATGATGTTTTCGTTTATTTTCAAAACATGTTTTAAGCCGTGGGGCCACTGCAGCTGAAATTTTTTTCAGCACTCACTTTTTCAGGTTCTCTTGAGTGGTTTTTCAAGATCTCACTTTTTCAAGAAATGTAGAGCAGCCACGAAAAAGATTGATTTTTTTTTAAAAAACCAATGCTTACTCGATTGGATCTACAAAATGTATATATAATATCTTTTCACTACCGAATAATGCTGTTTGAGCATATTTTTCGCGTTTTGGTGTGTAAAACATGTTAAAAATTAAAAAAAATGACAAATATTTGTTTAGACTGAATTCCCGCGGGAGCTCCTGAAATTGAAAACCCTTCGAAAGTCACCACTAGCACACGTTTGAAAAAGTGATTTGAGCACTGAAAAAGCAAGATGAGTGACAGAAAAAAAAATCAAAACTTTTTCAGCTGCAGTGGCCCCGCGGCTGGAGACATTTATATGACAGGTTTATATGACAGGCACACCTTATTGGGAGTACAGTTGTGAAATTGAGAGGAGCAGAAAATTAAAAAAAAAAAAATTTCATACGGTTTTGTTAATTGGGAATTCTCAAAGATGACGCCAGGCGAAAGTGATAAAAATTCACGTGGTGAATGCATACACCTTGCTACGTAAAAGTAAAGAAACCTTGGTCCAGATTGACAGTATTCTGCGCCAATTTGTATGCTTCGTCAGTGTGTTGCTTAACAACGCGACGCGACAGGCTGTGGCCAAAATTAGAAACGCCATGCTTTCGTCATATTCAATACACAAGTATTGTGGCGTGTAAGCAGAATTAAACGCATTTGCTGGTGCTAACAAAATGGAAATATTTGCTTCACAATATGATATAAGTGCGGGTGAAGTAGTGACTGTAAAAAAATGTTCTAATTTATGTGAACAATATTCAGAGGAAAAAGGTGATAATCGTTTGAGATCATTCAGAATCATCCGGAGCCGTCTAGGACCTTGAAACACCATCTCTAATAAACGAAAATCCTACGAATTCCTTGCCGGTAGCGATCCGTGAGTAAAATTAAAAAATCCTCTTTTACAGACAGGTTTGTTAAAGTGGTTGACGATTGTTATTGTTTTTAATTGTAGATTTTTGAAAAATACTTCACTTTTACTTGAGCATTTTATTACACCCTATTGTCCCGAGTGAAGCATCCATTTTGTTTTCTTCTCCCAGTCATTGAAAGAGAGCGTTCACCTTAGCGCGAACTTGACAACTCGCGCGCTCGACGAACGTAGCTCAGTCCGGTGTAGCTCATTATAGTGAAATAGCCGCGAACTCTCCGCGAACGCACGAACTTGAAGGTTTAGCAAGGCAAGGCAAAACAAAAACAAACCAACCAACTATGAGATAAATGCATATACATA
>KB672023.1:31069-47995 GCA_000349105.1 Anopheles epiroticus | reverse complement strand
ATAAAATTAGTATCGTTGCAAAACAGTGTGATAGTATGTGTATTTATCTTTTGATTTTAACAATTCCTTTCCATGCTCGTTTGAATGAGTTAAGTAAATCCTTTTAAATTAATTTATTAACACGTACATATAGGGTGAATTTTACCCTTCCGAATGGCAAATACGTTCCACAGACCGGTCTCACTCAACGACATCATTTTTCATGCCCCATTTTGCACATACACTCACACAAACCCCAAATAAGGTGGAAGGTAATAAATTTGCTGCTGCTTAGCGTAACCATAATCATCAACTCGAAACGCAAAATCCAAAAAATAAAACCCTCCACACGGCTTCAATCCAACCGTCACCGTCGCATCTTGAAGGATACGTCTACGTCTTGCCCTCTGAACTCTTGGCCGAGCGCCGAAGACGTACGTTAAGAAAGGTTACGGTGCTGGGTGTTGAGCTAGTTGTAAACCATACGGTTGCGGTTATGTATGATGGTTTTATTCGCCGTACCGTTGTTTCCCGTTGACTCTTCATTCCACCGAGCATAAGACAGGGGGAATGTCTTCACTTTCATGATAAAACAGCTAATCCATCCTGTCTTCGCTAATTTTGATCCGTCGCTTTCTTGAGTTTCGTTCTCGCTCACCTTTCGTTCTTTTGCGCTCTGTCCTTATGTGCAAGATCGCAAGAACTGCATTCGATGCCAGCATGCAGAGCAGTGAAAAAGACGGGAAGACTATAAATCCAGTTTCCTGCTTTGCAGTGTGCGGTGCGGTGCGGTGGGATCTTTAAGCCAGGCAGAGATTTCGAATGTTGGCGAGCGTAAAGTGGCATGAAAAATGGCTGTATATTTATATTAATTATAGAAATAACTTGGGTTGAAAAATATCCCAAGCGCGATGAATGGTGGTGGTGCAGCAGCAGAAGGCAACCGTAATATGTAAAGAGTTGAGCTGAGCTGTGAGCTGGTTCGGTTCTGAAAGAGCAGCGTTTTTTTTTCTCTCTTGGCAAGGGAAGTTAGGTCCGCGGTCTACACCTCCTTTCGCAAAACAGTAATAAGATTTGTTTCCACACATCACTTAACTCTCACTTTTTGTAAATGTTTCTTTCGCCGTGCGGGTTTGAGCGCATTGATATCCTTTTTGAGATGTGTGAAAAGAATGTGATTTTTATTATCACTCCTTTGTTTTTGGCTGCGTTTTGAGCATCGTACGTGTGATTTCATACATTTGGTGGGTTAGTTTATTTGTGGTTGAAATAGAGGCAATAAATTTAATGCTTGTAAATCTTCATGTCAAACATAATTAGAAAATTAAAGTTATTTAATTTTTCGAACTGTACGACAGGTGTTCTTTTTTAATTTTTCATTAATTTTCGGTTGTATAAAATCAAGGTTGAAAACTAGCTTAACGAACCAACTATCGACCTTTTTTAAATTGGTGTTGCCGGGTGCTTGGCCTAATAACCTATGCGTCATGCGTTTGACCAATCTTTAGATGCATAAGACAAATGTTGAATACACAGGACAGTAGAACGTCGATTATCCGGGGGCTGATTAACCGGGGGGCGAATTATCCGTGACCCAACAATTTGACAGCTCCAGAAGAAAAATGCCCATTACTATATGGTTTAATCAAGTTAAAACAAAACCCACTGGTTAGTGTTAAGGTAAATAAATTGATAGTTTTTGTATATTTAAGGTTAGATAAATGATGTAATACCCCTATCTAATCGAAAAATATGTAATCAAATTTATATTTAACTTATCCCTACAAAATCCACACTAGGTTTACAAATATAAGCTTTGATATTATCACGGGCTGATTATCAGTGAAAATCGATTGTCCGACATTCGTCCGGTCCCGACCACACCGGATAATTGGCGCTCTACTGTAGTTCTTACTAGCATTCGAAAGGTTTATTGTATGTTTATAAGATTAAAACAGTTTAATAGCCAAATGAATATACCTAAATATCAATCAAAAGTAAAATATGAATATTTTGACTAGAGATTCTATTCCATTCTTCCATTTCGTTATAGCCTATATGCAATAGACTGCAATATTACTTGAAAACTTTCTATTGTACTTGTAAATGTTCATAAGAATAGATTGACAGCGTGCTGCAGACCTAACATATCCATATAGAGTTTATTGCGTACCACAAACTATAAACCACAAGCGGTAACACTTCTCTAACTAAAAGATGTAGTTGTTGAGACCATTCCTCCCTGGTAGCAACTCACGGGAAGAGTCATCCCCATGCACCTTCATTGTCCACATACTCCAGAATCAATCTCATTCTGCTTACGAAGTTGCTATCATAAATTACCGTATCGTAAACTCACTCTCTCACATACACCATATCTTTTCGTTTACGTTGGCATCTTCATCTTCCCCTTGTTTTTGAAATCGCTGAAATCGTATGATGTGTGGTGGATTTGGGGGGGGGGGGGGGGTAGGTGCTTCAGAGCATACGCGAGTTCTCCCTTCAGCTTCTGCGGCTGCAAATGACTCCCAAAGGGATTAGAGCCGTCCCCGCGTGAGAAACGCCAGTCGTCCATTGTGGGGGTACGGTGTGTTATACAAATAGCTACACATTTATTAGTGACTTTGCCAGCATGAGGGGTAAATATTGTTGTGGCAAATGCATTTTCACGCATCATATGTCACAGCGAGGGCACCAGTCGTCGGATTCTCCTAACTATTTCCCCCCAGGAGCGATTCCTTCAGGACGTCAAGAAAAGAAGTCAAGATGGCAAACTGGTTTTTTTGTTTTGCTGATACATTCACATCCTTTCCTTTCCTGTGGTGGTTGTGTTATGGCGTTGAAAATATCGCCATTCATTAGGAAAATGAACTGGCGGAGTTGTGGCGGATTACCGGCTCACATACTGGGCAACCGGGAAAGGTTATCGGATTACGTTGCTTCCACAGAACGATTGCATTTGATTGGGTGCGATTTTCTAAAGTCTGATAAAGTTGTGTTTACCCTTCCTCTTTTAAACCATTGTACAATATCTTTCTCTTTTTGCAGCTCGATATGACTGATTTCTACGACGACGATTACGATCTCGATACGGAGGACGACGATAATGCGTCGGTAGAATCGGACGGCGATGACAGTGGTAACGGCGAGTCCTAACGAGCTACTGCACCTTTCGCGGTACGGCGGGAAGCAGCATCGGTGGCAGCAGCGCCTGAGACCCCGATAGAGTAAACTCCCGCGCTCCACATCCCGCAAACCCCCACCACCACAGCATCTAGCAACAACAACGGACTAACGCACGAGGACGATCGTACGTTCGGAATTTACAAATTCGTTAAATACCGAACGAGCAAAACCAGAAACCTGCAATATGAAGTGCGTGTGCTTGTGATGGCATCGCCGGGCGTTTATATATATTGTGTAAGCTCTTTCCTCTTTCCTGGTTGCATTGGTGCAGTAAAAGCTGCTCGATCGCACCCGAAACCGGAAGATGGGCGTGTGTGTGTGTGTGTGTTGCAAAAGTGTCGCCGTGTCGACGTGAATTCGGATCGTAAGGTGGGAGCGTGAAGTAGTATTTTTTGCTTTGTGTTAATTAAACAAGAAAAAAAACGAACGTGAACTGAAAATCATCCTGCTCAAAGAAATCATTACACAACGGTGGTGTCGTATGTTGTGTTGTCCCGTCCCATTCATTCGGCTGTGCGTCAGGTCCTTAGAGCAGACGCGTGTGGAGGCACCTTTTCTTTGGTTGTATTAAAACAAAGAGTCTCTCTGTATCTCCCTCCTCCTACGTACAAAAACAAAGGAACGGTGAATGCGCGGTACGAATGATAGGGGGCAGACAAACAAACGCGACTGGAAGATGAATTTTCGTTCTCATTAAGAGAACGAGCCGCGCGTGATTAGTATCAAATAATAATAATAATAAAATCAAATGAATAAACACATTTTTTTCTGCCGTATATTGCATACCTTACCAACGATTATACACATTTTTACGTTTCGTTTTTATTTTAGCGTACACGCGTACATAATTCCTTCCATGTTCGAATCGTGCCGGGAGGGGTTTTGTGTATTTTTTATAGTTTCTTTTTAATTTGCAAACCTGCTATATATGATGTGTGTTCGTCACACCCGCGCATCATCATCGAATAAGAGAACAAGAAAATGGGATAGTTATAGTGAAAAAGGGAGGAAAAAAGGAAAAAAAGAAGAATGTAGCAAATACCGAACCGAACCGACGTCGAGATGGAAGAGATCGTGTAAAATCTTAAGCAGTAATTAATATCGTTCAATTAGACACACTGATAAAAGCGAGCGATAAGAACAGGAGGCGTGTACATGCGGATCCTCTCACATTTGCTACATAAACCCCCATGAGGAAGAGGACTCACAATCCTATCTTATGCCTGCCGTGTGCAGTCTAGGAAGGCATTAGTATGCAATAGAGTGTTGTTAGTGCTGTAAGGTAGAACCAGAGACACCAGACAACCTCCCACGGAACGATGGCGGTGCCGGGCACAGACAGGCAGGAGGAATGATGTGCAAAAGCGAACCCAACTGCGTATTATTATTAATATTTTCGTTGTAGGAGTGTTGTAATAAAATTTAACTCTACTAGCCAGCAACAAGGCAGCAAGGAAACCAACATAATCTGTCTATTGTTTCGACTTCGTCATCACGAATCTAATTACACATGACCTAATCACGGACAAAGCAAAACAAAAAGAATCAAACGAATGATGAAATTGCCTTCAAAACGGCACGAAAGTTACACTAGCTCGTTGTATTTATATTGCAAACATTGTTCATTTTAGCTTACCATTTTGATTCTGTTTTCATCACCTTGAAAAACGATCATACGAGAAAAAATAGGAACGTTGAGCCGAAAGATTAACCACCACTCGTCCAACAAACTTCTGTCGGGGGGACTAGCAGCAGTTTAGAATTGTAAATACATTCATACTATAAATTGTAGAACAACAAATTTGTTTCCTTTTTATTACCCTTTTAAGATGAAATTGTGCATTTTTTCTTGATTTTGCAGAGAACTTTTTCATGTCGCTTTTGTTTCTTATTTGCTGATTTTGAAGCTATCATTTTAGGTATCTATTGTGGACTACTAAAGAGAAACTCTTTCCCATAAAGCTGGACGTTTTTGGGCATGAAAACAGTTTCAAATTGTTTAACATTGTGTTGCCAAAGCTTGTTCGATCGATTGTGCTGCACTTTGATTGGACGGGACAAAAATTGATCAAGCCCATGCTCCCAAATCTCAAGGGAAAGTGGACGCGGCGAGCGTTGAAGTTATGAAAACAGGTATGAAAGAAATATAGATACTCTTAATATAAGAACAACTGCAGTAAATGGTGCTCACAATCATCAAGCCAACAAGCGAAATGGAAGAAAAAGGTGTGGACCTGTGTCTTGATTTTTCCAGGCACTATATATAAATACATATTACATACATACATATAAAACAAGCAGTAAAGCAATAAAAGAAGATGCTAGAAAAACACCCAAAATTTAAAGATTGCTTCTTTGCGGGTTTCCCTGGTTGTTGTCCGCTTCCGGAAGGACCCGATACGTGTAGACGATTGTGCAGGAAGCCCTTGTCCAACAAAGGGAAAAATAAAAAAAAAACATGCTGCAACTATAAAAAGAGCAAAAATAAAACAGAAATCATCCCTGCTTGCGGTAAAACTTTTGAGAAATTGAATAAAAGAAAGAGAAAAAAAAAGGCAGTACAGTGCTAAAACAAACTGTTTTATAGTAGCAGTAGTGTTAAACAGTAAAGTAAAGCAAAAGTAGAATGAAAATTGAATCGAAAATTGGTGCATTACACGCTTTCCTCTCGGTCGTACAGTGACAAATCGGGTAAATGTTAATAATAAAACAATACAGAAAGTTAAACTAGATCATCAAACACAGCTAACAAAGAAAGTAAGTAAAAAAAAAACAAATTAAATAGTGCGACTCGTCCTTTTTTGATTGATTACTTTAAGTTGTGAATGGTTTCAATTACAACACAAAAACTAACGAAACAAACTTGTACAGTCCGGAACTGTATTTGGAACAGTGAGGAATAAATTCAAAGTAAATGATAAAGGTGATTTGTCAATAAAATTTAATTTAAAATAGTATGGTGCAGTTGTACAATTGTTGTAAGTGGAGGAAATATTCATTTCGATAATGGTTAGTAAATTTTTAAACTGAGTATATTTATTTTACTTTTCTTACAACAACCGATAAAACAAAATTAAATAGTTTTCATACAGATTACGATAAGAAATGTGATAAGAACTAGAATGCGGTATAAACGCACAACTAAACAATAATGACTCTACAGGCATATCAAAGGTGGCCGTGACTTTCTTCCCTATGGAAACGGAGAAACACTCTCTCTCTCCCTAACAACTACACATGACGAAGAACGAGAAAAACCTAATTACGGAAAAAGGGTCTCCCTTCTAGGTGCCCCTTCATCAGTGTACCAGACATACCAGGTAATGTAAACACAAGCAACAGAATAGTGCAGTACGGCATATTTTCCCTTTAATTAACTAAAGGGAGAGGGAGGCAAGAGAACGAAAAAATACATACAATAATTCAAAGCAAGAAGCCGCCATCATCACAGTAGCCGCAAAAGTCGGCGAAAAAAAGGCGTGCCTTTCTTCCCCAAGCCTATGGTGGTTGCCTAAGTAACAGTGCGTGTACTAAAGTGAGTGAGTTTGAGTGCATTACGGTGAACGCGCGTAGGTTATGCAAGTTGCATTAGTTCGGTGCATTAGCCGGGGGTTTGAAGTCGACGCAAAGTGCAACGTTTCGTTTGATGCAGTTTTCCTTTTATCTTTTCTTGAAGAATTTTTTAACACAGGCTATCAGTAAAATGGTAAACAATGTTTAATTGGCAATTACTAGTGACGATAATACAGTAATGGGTATCAAGTTTAGTACACGCCTTAATGAACTGTATTTAAAAGCAATTTTACGGTTGAGGATATATTTTCGAAAGTATTTAGATTTGGTTAATCTCTTTGAGTTAGCTTTTCTTTTGAAGAAAAGACATCGTTCAATTTCTATCATCATCAAAAATCATTATAGACGCAAGCCACACGTTCCGACTGAATATTCGGCCCTTGGGAAAAGTTGTCAAAACGATATCATATGCTATGTAAAAAAGAAAACTTCTTATTTGTAATTATTTAAATTGCATTGTATTTTTTATTTTATAATCTTCGTTTACGTTTTATTTTAGCATAGTACCATAGGTAGTAATGGCCAGGCAGTATTGCTGAATTTTAGTTTGTATTACCTGATATTTTCTCTCTAAAACAAAAACTATCAAAATGTTCTAGCTTACTAATCGTTTTCCAATTACAGTCAACTCTTTGTCCATCACCGACACACACACTGTCAAATCAAGATACCGTTTAGTGGTGTGCAATTTAGCAGCCGTTTGCCAAACTTTCTCTCCATTAAACCAGAACCGCTTGATAGGAATGTAGCTCGCGAGGAGTTGTAACCTTTCAACCTTGTCAGCTCCGATCCACATATTGATCGATCTCATCCCATCAGGATAAACATGCAACGGGAGTATCCATTCAACCGCTGGCACACACAGTGCACAAGAATAGGATCATATGGAGAGCATGGTTGACCATACCTTCCCCCAAAAAAAAAAAGGATCTACAGCAACAGCGAAAAAAAGGAAGACGACTAAAAAGCCATCGCTCGCCAATGTTTACGTCTAAACAACGAAACCACCATCACCCCGGTACAGCCAAGAACCAAGACCCAGGCCAAGATATAAACCACATTAATCTCCATTACTCAGCACTTGAAACCAATCGACCAACGCTGGCGGCGGAAAAGCTACCGAAAAAGCGGTGCCGGTGGTAGATCGTCCGCGGGCGTGAGGGGCTTACTTCTTAGAAACCTTGCCTTGGCGTTCACCCCCTTTTTCCCGGCCAGTTGGTCGGTGTGCCATCTGTGTGCTCCGTTTGTCAGTGGCTGGTCTGTTTAAAATAGCACCCATCCCCGACGAAACTGACGAAAGTTGTTTATTGCGATGAATTTTATCTCTTTTCCATCACCCTATCTCCCACCGCCCTCCCGTTTTGGGCGGTGCGGAGAGAGGTCAGAGGTTGGTAAAGCCATTCCGTGATTTTTATCGTACTTGGCAACGTTAAACAGATATCGGCGCTTGCCGAGCACACTAAATGGAGCCGGAAAGGAATGAATGCTAAACCGAACGAAGCGAAGTGCGGGTCGATCGACACCGATCACGGCTTATCAGCGTTTCATTCATAAACATCGCGCCCGCAAGGAGTGGAAGTGGTTTCAAACTGGTCAGCATGGAACGTCAAAGGGTGAAACTTTGCTTTTCCATGCAGCAACCCTTCACTAACCGTTTCGGAGATTACGGGAGAATAACTTCCCCTCGCAAAGGGTTTCTATCTCCTTTCCACCCTCTTGGTTGGATGGTACGGACAAGGAAATGGGGCACAAAATGGACACCCATTAAGAGAGACTTGAACTTAGGCAGGATTATGGCGTAGGATTAGCAAACCTCCCGAAGGGTTACGGTGTGGTGTGTTGCATTAATTGCTGATTTCAGTGTAGTACACAAACACTCGACCAAACAATTAACAAGTGCGATAATGGTATTTATGTTTGAAAGTATTTTCCAGAACTTTCTGCTTTTTTTAATATTTGCAACGTTGTTGAGTGAGTTAAAATGAATTTGCTTGCTCTGTTTCATGTAAGAAATTTACTTTTTTTCCAATCATTTTAATAACAATTTCTACCTTCTTTACATCTTTTTCGATCGATTTCATTTGTGTCATGAACTCATTCTGCAGCAGTGCGTACTGACTGTTAGGATGGATAAAACAGAAACTGTTTTATTTTTCTTGTTTGTTTTTTTTTTAAATACTTCACTTTTTATTTACCTTTGCTTTAAGAAAATATTTGTTCTTTGTTTATGTCTAATTTTATAATACTTATCTTGTTCTTTTTTTGTGCCCTGAATGTACTACTTTCTTTATTTGTATCATTTTTTTATCATATAATTTTTGTGTTATTTTATTTGCTCATTTATTTAACTTTTATATTACTCCTCTCCATTTTTAGCAGTTATTTTAAATTATTTTTATGCTCCTAATTTTCGGATTTTATTTTCCTTTTCAATATGTTATTTAAAAAGCTTCATCTTTTCCATATCTGTGTTACAAAACCAATTTTGTTTTACCTTATCTGGGTTATATATTCTTTGTAGCTATTTTAAATTCTATTTATACTCCTAAAATATATTTTTTGTCTATTCATCTTTATTCATCTTTACATCTGTTTGTTTTTTCGTGTGATTTGTTTTGCTGTTAAATTTATTATAAATTTTATGCAAATGTTTCATTTCGTTGAATTTTCATTTGTTTGCTGTATTGATTGATTATTTAGACACCTCTTCATAAAGCTTGTATCTCTCTTATATTATTTTTTTAACAACCATGAAACTCATATTTTGTTGCTTTTCTTCTCCAATATCTTTTGTAACAAAATCACGCATTGTTCTTCCCGTTCCATAATTATTACAAATTTTTGCGCAGCAACTTTAAATCCTCCAAAAACACACCGATATTAAATACAAACGAATTTCTCTCGCTTCCTTTAAGTGCCACCCTTCAGCCTCTCCTCCAGCGCATTCACCGACATTAGTGCGTACATGAAAGTTAATGGTAGGCTAGCTTAGCAGGTCATCCAGTACGCAACCAGGGGATTTGGCTCTTAGAGAATTCATACCTTTCATTTCCATTTTCCGAACGTTAGGGATGGTCTGTGGCCGTTCCTTACAGTATTCTGTGTGTGTGTGTGTGTCCCCTGGTCGTACCCGGTCCTGTACAACGGTACAGCCAAGCGAGCTTAAAGATCCTGCTCCATGCTCGCGCTGTTGACCACCGTAAGCCTTAAAATACACAACAAAGAACCACTTAACTGTTGCTCGTAAAAGCTAAGCACCATGCAGAGAACTAAAGCCCCGTGCGGACTAAAGCCAACGGGGGCTTTGTTGCTCTTTGTTCTATTATTAATTGCCGATTGCCGGTCGGGTCGGTATTTGCACGGGTTCTTAGTTGAACAGGTCAAGAAGGGAGCCATTCTGCGTGTTGGTGGTTTGCTTTTTTGTTTAACATTTTAATCTTTCTCGTTGTATTTGTATTTAAATGTGGAAAATTAACCAAATGACTCTAGAAGCTGACAAATGAATGACATTTTACCTCAACAAACTTGCGGCAAAGTCAAAAGAAAACCGCCGTTATTTGACTTTAAAGCACGGGTTTAAAGTAGTTTATTACTGCCGTAAAACTATTACTCTATTCGCGATAGTAATTTGAGTGCCTTTGATTATGCATTGCGCTGTTTATCATCCATTTTCACCCCTTTTTGCACCTCCTGTACACAACCCTGTGCAGGGAAGCCATCGCTCATGAAAGGTCATAATAAACGACTATCGCACTACTACCAACCATCGTACAGACAAACCGTTTGACCGTTCCTCACCGTTGTCATGGGCAACGCCACCGGAAGCCAACCGGTAAAATGCGTAAGATTTAAGGCAGCGCGGCGTAAAACAATTTATTGCAGCAAGTCAGCAAAGACGCAGCAACGATGCACTTTGGGCACAAAGCACTTAACAAATAGCCCCACCGACCGTGCCGTTTGCCAAGTGGTCAATTAAATAATTCATCCTCGCTTCGATCGAACCATGGCGAAGAATCCGACGAACCACTCATTAAGCTGGCCACCCAGATCATCGCTCTCCGTGTGCGGCGAAGATCGGTGTGGCCGTTTGATGAATGGTTAGTGCTAGGTTTCAATAACTCTTCCAATGGTCCAATGTGTCATCGGAGGCGGGTGATGCTTGGCAGCGATGGAAAGCGTATAATGATTGGTTAGAGAGTGTTTGAGTGGCTGTGATTAGAAGTGGTAAAGTAATTAATCGAATAGCACCCACTTTATGTATTCCATTGAATAATCTTTCTTGGTACGTTTTAACATTTTTTCTTGTCTTTTTTATGTTTTATTTCATCTTTTTTCGCTTTCTTCTGCTTCTTCTTCTTCTTCTTCTTCTTCTTCTTCTTCTTCTTCTTCTTCATTGTTTTTATTTCAGTGGTGATGGCCAGGCCGTATTGCTTCCTTCTTCATCATAATCTTTTACTATTTCTATTAATCTTTTTCTTCTTCAACTTTTTTAATAAAATGAAAATTAAATTAAATTTTAATTTTAATCATTAAACTAATATTTAAAAACAAAACATTCATTTCCACAAAATAATAGGAAAAAAACAAGTTCACTGGGTGTAAGCAACAATTGAAAGATATTCGTTGATAAAAAATTGTAATAAAATAAGTTAACCATTGCATAAACAGGTACTACTGTTGCATTAGGGTATTTTTTAAGACACAAGTAAAACTTAAACTCAAATGTAAATGAAAACAACAATTTAGCAGAAAGAACTTTAAAGCATTTTATGAGAAAAACAGGAATCAAGATTGTGAAATGTTACGTAAAATTACATCTATTGGACTCAAAGAAGTTTGCATACATATGTTCATTATTGTGGTTTCCATATCAATGAACAGGGTTTTCATATCAATGAATAGATTTTTTTTATGCATAAAACAATATCAAAATCTTCAGTTTAAAGTTTTTTTTTCTATAAATTCTGTATCATATCCACTTTTTTATCTTCATCTTGCTGTTTTTACATGCTTTAAACAGAACTTCGTTAAAAAATGTTTTACCCATGTTTTTCTCTCTTCTTATCAGCGGCTTGCTGCTTTCATCAATTTAAACTTCTTTAGAAGACAACAATTTTTAATTTTATTTTTGTAGCTGTTTTTATTCTTGAATAAAATTGCGTTATCTGTGTTGAGTAATCGTCATAATTAATTATTATTAAGATTACAAAATTCACCACTTTATTTGAAAACTAGAGAACAGCTTGAAAGTTATAGCCTTGTAAAAACTCATTCCTTATAATAGATTTTTGTTTGCAAAAGTATTACCTAATCCTCTTCGTATTATAATGACTTTAATTCCCATTCCATACAGCAATCATGCCATCCCCGGTTAGTCGGTACGCATCAATTTAAAGCTGGCCCATCGTCTACGTCCGTCCTGTTGGTACAAAGCAAACAAAAAAATTCTACACTCTTCCTTCCCTCTTTTCTTTTTACAAACAATCACTCCATTTTTCCCATTGTTTCACACCGTCCATTATGCGCAGCAAATCAAATCCTTCTAGCCGGCATCCTTACGGTTAAATCCATCCACATTGTACACATACGTCGTGGGGCAGGAACACTCCTTCCTGACCGTTGGCTGCCTATGCCCGTGTGCCGCCCGATTGGAGTATCCGTGCCCTCCGTTTGTGTGTGTGTGTGTAAGCGGCACTCAATTATGCTCGCGTTGGTGCGCGCCTTCAAGCACGCCGAGCCACTTCAACCACAGCAGCGAACGACGAATGACGGACGGATGACGGGATTGGACCCGGTTCACTCTGCAGGCGAATCCGGCGAATGCGTATTTAAATGAGGCACACATCCAGCCAGCCTAACCGGAACAATCCTCTTCCCCGCAAGCATACACACGTACACACACGCAAACGCGCAGAGAGAGAGCTTCGTTCACGTTTGCATGTCCTGCACGGGAGGTTAATCGCGGCAGGCCATGAGCAGGCTAATGATGATGAAGAAGATGCTGACGTGAAGGCAGGGTTTTCCTGGGCACACCGAACAAAAAACACATGAGCACAGCAGAAAAGGGTTCTTGCGCTGGTGCTTGGCTGCTTGTGGTTTTATTGGTTGATTAGGCACTTCAGGCGGAGCCCTCTCCGGTCGGCCCTGTCGGCTTTCCGGTGGGTTTTGTGCCATCGCCCTAGGGCCTCGCTCAGAGCGCGCGTGTGTCGCCATTCGGGCAAACCCGCCTTTCAACACGAACACCCCCCAACCACCCCACAAAGCAGGATGTTGTGCGGAGGATAAGCGTGTCTGGAAAGGCCACTAAATGGACCACCAACTTCAGCACCGTCCGGAAACTTTGATGCCGGTGGGGTTTGGTCCATTGTTGTTGGCCGTCAGCACGCGGGTTCTTTGGTTTGTTTTTTTTTGCATAGGGAAACTTTGTATGAAGGGAAATGGAAAATTAAAAAAGGGCCGTATGGTTGAAGAAAGAGTGAATAGTGGTTGAGACAGGATTAGCGTATTTTTGGTACCAGCAAAAAGGTAACTTTATTTTGAGGGGTTTTTAATTGATGGAAGTTAGCTTAATAAACGCATTACCGGCTTTTGATTTGCTTCATCGTACGTTTACGGATCATTGGAGGCAAGTGCAGTGAAGAAAAATGTGGTTTTGATTGGCTTAAATTAATATTGATATTTTTACGATACATTTTCATTTAATGGAGTCCATGTGCAAAAGCTGCTCGTATTTCTTATTTTTATTATGTTTTTTTTTTTCAAATTCAGTTCTTTCTTTTATTTTCTTTTTTAAATCGCTGCTGCTGGATAAACGTTTATAGTATTTCATTTATTTCGAAAAAAAAAACAAAAGTAAGCCCTTCTTTATGTATATATATTTTTATATATTATAGCCTTTCTTTATATATATATATATCACGTTGAGTGTTGATTTTTGATCATCCTGAAGTATTTATGAGATTTTTTCACTCCGTTTTCTTTGTTCGTCGTTTTTTTTTTAATTCGGTAGTAACGGTCAGGCCGTATTGCCAGACATCCTTTGTTTACTTATATTCAATTTCTTATCTGGAATTCTTTCGTGCTTGTCCTTCACTTTTCTATTGTATTTATTGTGTTAATTCTATTAATTGCAATTAATTTTTTTTGTCAAAATTGTTTAACACACAATTTCGAATTTGAAATTAAAAAAGAAGAATAATAATAATAAATAAATAATAAATATAATAAATAATAATAATAAATGAAGGTACTTAGGTAGGTAGGAAGTAATTAAGTGAAGTAGGAATGGAAGGCAGATCTAGGCACTGTTGCAAGTAGATACTGTAGGATGTTCCAAGACATTGTTTTCCCAGAAACAGCAGCAACAACCATGCAAGCAACCCACCATACAATTCATTCAAACAATGCTAAAGTATGTTTGGCGTATATCAAAATGGAGGAGCCTATAACCACACGCTGTTGTTAGATTGGATTGAGATACATGTTAGGGTGAGCAAAATGGTTGGATGGTTTTCTGCAAAATGGAGACAATACTAGAGCAAAAAAAAGAGACCACAACAAAAGATAGTAAAACAAAGCAAAACGAATATGATGCGTTCAGGATGTAATGTAGAGTAATCGCGTGGATAGAGGTACTAAACGTAACGTCGTCAGTGCAATTCTTATATGTTGCCCTTTATTAGAGTCATTTTGCATATCCCATTTGCATTTAAATACGAGTACGAGTAGTAAAAACCCCGTTCTTTGAACGGTAAAATATTACCCTCATTTAGTTTAACCTTTTCCCTGTGAGCTGTACTGCAATTGCAAAATCAACCATCTTCTTCATTCCTTCCACTGGATTCCAGCTCTCGGTGGCCCATCTTTTGTGCACTGGCACGGCAGCATGTGCAAACGACTTCATTAGCCACTAACAGCGTCATCTTCTTGCGAAACGTCCTTGAGCGAAGGGGACATTCTTGCGGACCCCCTTCAGACGCAATTATGCGGGCACGGACATGGCGGTATGGATAACTATGCCCCAGCATGTCTGACAGAAGACCAATTTTGTCTTTCAACAAGCATTACCTGTGCCACATTAAGCCATCTATTAGGTTCAATTATGGGAAAAGAATTACGACACGCAAAGCGGCAAACCGTGTTAATGGGGATTGCTTCTTACGGTTTGGTTGCATATGTTTTTATATTTATTTAAATTACTTAAACAAATAAGGATATGGACAAAGTTAAACAAATAAGGATATGGATAAGAGTTATAGAGTTAAATTAGAAGAAAATGAAGAGACATGCAATAACCCATCATAAGAGTTCATCACAAGAGCTAAACAACCCATAATCATTCTTTCAAATCATCTTCCTAATTACTCGTTCCAACCCCCCCCCCCCCCCCCCATTCCCTGCAGGCCTTACACTTGCTGTTGCCCGGTACATGTTTTCCTACCGATCCCTACTGCTCTGGAAATGGCCCCCGGAGCACTGTTGGGAAACTGTTCCGACTGTTCTGAGTGCTTCATCTCATAGCCACTAGTTCTCGGAACCAGCTCGCTGCGTTTCTTGTTCCCGCCCAACCGTTTGATCCATGCCGTTTGACTTGTATTTTTAATTCCTTCCCTCCGAACGCACCCTGTCTGCCTGCTGGCTTACGGCTCTAGTACATGAATGTTCTGCATTACGTCGCAGCATGGGCCCCGGTAAAAGAAAAACTCCCACCGGCATAAACATGAATGAAAGCCAGCGAGCAGGTCTAGCAGGGAAATGGTTTCGAAACTCGCTGGATGCGTGTCTCTTACCGTTCCAATGCATGCATGCCCGCAAGACGAAACAAACCTGGTAACAATCGTTCTGGGATTCTAGCGAGGAGAAGAACATATACAACCAGTCCCGGTATGTTGGTTGGCTCGTGGCGGTTTTTCTTTTCATTTTCCTTGTCAATGTTGTGGCACTGGTTCCGTGTAGGCTTGTTGGGATTGCTGTGCCTTGAAGGCTTATAGGGTTTCGGGGGAGGACAAAGGTGTTCTTTTTGTGTATACCTACCAGAAAAGATGGAAGGTAAAACAGATGACTGTCACCATGTACGGAATGGAATCAAGGAAGTTTACTTGTTTCGCGACATTAATAAAATACTAGTTAGGGGGAGATGGTTTAATACTACCAACAGGACTTGAGGACGATTTAATGGACATACTCTCAATATATTTGATCAAGATAATTGATTCATATAAGACAAGTGAGTAAATTATTGTTCATTTCGGAGGAGCTGTTCTACTTCTCCTCTGCCTTTGGTACAATTGTTGGTCAAAGGATTTTACTCTAGTTTAGCCTAGATATACCCATGATAGGATAGTCATGGCTACGTATGAAGAGGTTAGCCCTAGGTAGGAGGCCTTCAGCATTTCCACTTGAAGGAGCGTTTTATCAAGAGTTTGGACAATTTCGTGCTCCTTTACTTGGCCATTACATTTTTCGATAGTCTACAAGTAAAGCAAGGAGAATATGCCATATGCTGGACACTTTCAGGAGACCAGATTAAGTAATTTAAGAATTAAAATTCATTCACATGACAAGGTGAGACTCTTGGTTGTGGCGAATCAATTTTAATAAGAATTAAATCTCTTTCCTATTAAACTACAACTAAATTTCTAGCATAGAAGGATTGAAAAGGTTTACAATACAACATAACTTGACAAATGTGCTGCTATGTTGTTATGTTACACTTTTTAGAATCTAAATCGAACATACAGATACATTTAAAATTTTTAATCGTATGAAATCATAATGTTATGAGTACAGCAGTATAAAGACTCAGTAAAGATTTGTACTTTTTTACATACCTACAAAACTTTAAATGTTTGATTATTCACACTCATTAAAATAATAATTAGTTTTTTTTTAATTTCCTTAGAGAAAAAAAAACAAAGAAATCACAATACGGCCTGGCCGTCACTACAGAATAAAAAAAAAAACAAAGAAACATAATTCTGATTTATTTTAATTATTTTTAAACCTTTTTTAGTTGCTTCTTTTCTCTCTCATTTGCGCTCTCAAAATCCTTCGCTTTCCTCTAAATCGTTTGATGTTACAAAACGCCTCAAACGAAGCGCGCAATTTACCCGTGGTACCATGTTCCATGTGCTCGGTCAAAGTAGTCCACCGCGTTGTGACTGAATTATCGTTTCTTCTTGGCAGGGC
>KB672023.1:0-18766 GCA_000349105.1 Anopheles epiroticus | reverse complement strand
GCAAAGCAATGCAATTTTCGCGATCACCGATCGCAGAAAGGGGTTACGATCGCAACGGCAAGGAAGCGAACAAAGGGTCGTTTTTATTTTGAATTTCAAGTGTGAAAGTGTCGATACGTTCAAGTGTCCGGTTTAAAAGTGGGGACAGATTAGTTCCCGGCAATACCGCAGCGAACTGAAAGCGAACTGAACCCTAATCGCCCAAGCCGTTACACCATTTAGTGACTCTGACACGCTGGAAGCACAAAGAGAACCTCCAAAACACAGCACCGAGAGAAGAAAAGAAAAAAACATCTTTGCCACTCAAAAATGAAGCACAAAAAGGCACGCGCAACATCGCAAAGATGTGACGAATGGATTGGCGTGGGACTGTTGGAATGTTAAGCGGGTGTTTGGAGGCGGTGGGAGCGGGGTGCGATCCACCCACGCGGACCGCGGAAGGAAGGTGTGAAAACAGATAAATCGCGTCCAATTTTGCGAGTCCGTGGACGCCCGCGGACGGAGACTTTACGGCGCGTTTGTGATCTAATTTGTGACCAATTTTGCACACTTTTGCGTGGCGTATCGTGTTTACCTTTTCAGTGTGGTGGCCATTGAGCGGAAAAGGGGTTTTGCTTATTAGAAAAAAAGAGGTGCAACGATAACTAATGGAGCGTTTTGATAGCTACGGATTCGCTACGGAAAAGTGGTGAGGTGAAGGGGGGGAGGGGAGTAATATTTTTGTTTTGTGCAAAATCATTTTGCTGTGGGAACAGTTTTTGCTGCTGCTATTCTTATCGGTTGTTAAATAGTGTAATTTTAAATAATGTTTCAAAACTACTTAAACGCAAGTCAAAGATGATTAGTTCAGTTTATCTACACTATGTACTCTGAACATGTTTTTTTACCTAAATATCAACAAATTAAAAAATCACCTTAAACACTTAGTAGGGCTAGCATTAATCAATGTTTTTTTTTATTAAAAATATTTGATTGTTAAAGAATGATGATTTTTACAGCAATAAATACCATTCCAAGGAGCCAAAAAAATGTACGGTTAAGTGCTTCAAAAAGAAAATGACGCACTCATCATCAGAAATTTTAAATCAATTTTTAATCAAAACCAGTAATTTACCCTAACTTACTTGAAATTTTCCTTCTGTGTTTTTATACCAATATTTTGTCCATGTTTCAAATTAAAATTTCAAATTGTCTTACTGAAATTTAAATAAAATAAATTATTCTTCTAACATAAAAAAAAAGCAAAGGACAGGAATACACTGTTAACAAATAACAGGATTTTTAATTGATTTTTTCTATGCAACGAATTGTTGAATTATCTTTTATGGAATACATTTTATTTCCACACAGAACCATAGTTTGATTCATTCTAGCAAAGGCTGGCCTAATAACCGGTTCGTAATATTTGAATAGTTTTGATGTGTCATTGGATTTACTGGCTCAAATCAAATTTGTGTTTAATTTTAAAAATATTTTACTTTTATTAACAATTTTTTTTTTCTTAATGGTTACTTGCTTGGGCTGAAGTGTCCAAATCTCACCATGTTAAATTAAAACAATAAGTAATCGTAGTTTAGTTCCTCTATCAGACGTAAGCAACTCTTTGTAAAAGCTTAGCAGCAAGTGAAGATTTGCCAAGAGCTCTCTAGCATTGCACAACAGTACGTAAAGCAAGTTAAGGCAAAACAAAATCTTTCGTTACAAAGGAATGACATTTAAAACCGAATGGTTAAAAGGATGAATTCAAAGCTAGTCATACAGCTTATAACACCGTCGCAAAAAAACGTTAAATTATTTAATGTCTTATCACTGCACGCCTCACCGTTGCGAATAATTGCAATAACCATGATAAACTATTAATTACAAACGCCTGGTGCTTATCATATCGCTTGTCAATTACGTTACAGAAACAACAAGGCTGTCAGTTCACATTTTTCCACTTCCCCTTGTTCCACACTCCATCGGTTATTAATTTCATAATTTCCACCCAGTGCGATAGCTTATAATTAAGTTAAATTATATCTGCTCAGCCCTCGCTCGGTCTGGCGTGCGGTCAAACGGTTTCCCAACGTTATCGCATTCCTCCCTGCGCCTTCTTCCCGGCATACCCGTCACCGGTGTACACTGATTAATTTGCACAATTATCGTTACATTAAATCGTCTCCCTGGTCCGATCCTCACGCGATCGATGATGGGAGTGTGGGAAAACACTCACAGGGAGCAGTCGCACGGTCGCAGAGTGTGGGGGGCAGAGCGGGACATCGAAGGGACGACGATTAACAGCGATTAAGACACCTTCACATGGTAATCGATGGTGTCATTTTTTAACTCGCTTAGGGCTTTCCACCCTTGGCGGCCGTGTGAAAGAGGTCTGTCCTTGTGCGGGAAGGCGATGTTTTTGTTGTGTTTCGTGTTCAAAAAGGAGACCCCGATAAAGCAAAACCAGACCATATCGTACAGTGCGTTTTTGCTTCCCACTTTTTTATCCTCTTTCTCTCTCTCTCTCTCTATTTCTCTTCTTTCGTGTTATAATGTCAGAGAAAAGAGATCGTGCAGTGATCGATTTATTAAGAAAGCGAAGACAAGCCGCTGAGCGTGCTGTAGACACACACACATGCTTCGCGCCAGAAGGCATTTCTCTAAAGTTTTATGATGTGGCATAATTTTAAGTAAGTGACCCACGTTGGTGTGTGTGTGTGAGAGTGTTGAGTGTGTGTTAAGCTGATCGTGAAGGTGATCCTTGTCCGGTGCACAAAATACGAAGCGGAGCAGTAAGAATTTGTTTAAGAATTTGAAAGCGATAAGGCAAAAAGGGGGGGGAAAGAAACGACATCATTAAAGCAAACGTGTGTCTAGTGGAGATAATATTTATAGTGTGTCTCTAGTGCCCGTGTTGGAAAAGGGTGGAAAGGAGCTTAAGCAGCCACCGGTGAGAAAAAAAAAACAAGGTGAAGATCATTTACCCAGCCCAGAAGCCTGACGCCCAGGCGTAGCGTACCGAGCTTAGAAACATACCCGCCTCAGAGGTAAGGATTGTGTTAATTAATGGCATTTAAATTTTCCCCGTTACTATCGCTGGTGTGTGTGTTTGTCAGGCAGGCAGGCAGGTCGGGTAATCAAAAAGGGCTCTTCCCACCGGGTGCAGCGGGTGCAATCGCCGAGGGCGAACCGTGGAACCGGGAAAAACGATTCCTTTCCCCTTTCTCGACATTGTACCTTTTTGTGCCTTCGATCACCACGGATAGTGACCCTTGGCTCGACTTGCCCTGTCCTTACCCTTCCTTTAACGACTTGCAGTGCCTTCGGAAATCTAACCTCTTGCCACCCACCAGCACCACCGCCACCGCCGTCGCTCCAAACGCTCGCTATTTACACTGGCATTATGTTGCCGTACTGCGCGTAATGCACGTTTCGTGTCGCGCGCGCGAGTCGTCTTTTTTTCAACCATTCGCTGTGCCTGTTCTGTCCGCTTCCAATCACTCTGCTGCACTCTTCCCTTCTTCCAGCTCTCCCCCCCCCCCTGTCTTTGACTATACGTGCTAAGCGTTTTTGTGTTTATCTTTCGCCTTTCTAATGTGTGTCGCCTTTGCCCGCCGGTTTTCCAAGCGATCCCGTAGCGAACGGGGTAAACCGGAGAGTGCGGCCTCCGGTGTGGCAGAGAGTTTAATTAGTTTTCGGTTTCGATTTGGGCTTTTTTACGGGTTCACACACAGCCATACATGTAGACAGAGCTAATAAAACGGTTGAAGGTTGTTGTTTGATGCACTCAGAAATGCAGGCAAAAGGGGGTTTCAGTGACAAGAAAAGGATCGTTTCGATCTTGTTGATGGATTGATTCAAGCAGAAGGAAAGGAAGTCGATAACAGTTTTGAGCAGTGAGGGAAATGTTGTTTTTAGGGGATAATTGGTCATAATAATTGTAAGATTTTTATTACGCTAAAATAATTTTATACTACGTTTTAAATACTGTAATTCTTTTTAAATGTTGTCTTGTTATGAAGTTTTCCTAAATTTATATCAACTTAGGCAAGGTTCTGTTTCTTAATTTGTTTCGTTCTTAGAGACTAGTCAAATAAAAGGATAGTTTAAGTTTAAACCCTTTAAATTTGTAAGCTCATTAGATATGTGATTTAATATAGTAAAAACTCTAAAATCAACCTAAATAACTTTGTTTTTATTATTTAAATCAAATTTACGAAGTTTCTTTTTCTCGAATATTTTTGCTCAGTAATTTTTATAGAATATAAAAAAATATCACGTTTAAATACATATAAATAGACTATTGATAATCAATCCCGCAAAAAAGGTATTTTATATTATTAGGTTTTCGAAAAGGAAAAACGCTTAGGTTATAAGGAGCAACGGCTAAATCATGTAATTCAAAACATATTTGTGTCAGCTTGTGCCTAAATTGGTTGAAAATATCTTGCTATTACCTTATTTGCTGTTAATGAAATGTTTGACTTCTTCATCGTATTTTAGCTCAAATTTAAACAGCTACAAACAGTGTTTTTAAGTTTATATTGAATCGATAATATATTTTATTTAAGAAAAAAACTAATTAGAGCAGTAGGAATTATTGGCTTGAGCAATTAAATTCCAGAATCTGTTCTTTTATTTGACTCAAATTAAATAAAAAAACTTAGAAATGTTCAAAATTGATTGGAGGTTGATTGTTAAAAACAAGATTTGAGCAGTAATTGTGGCGAATTTATTATCTTTTTAGAATAGCTTAAAAACCAACGAGCCAGTCTAAACCGCACTAATGTATGAATCAGTAAAATATACGAAAGAGTTAGGTGAAAATTAGAAAATTAACAAAAAACATTTGAATTTGAAAATTTGAATACATGACGGCTACATTTAACTTGATTGGTTGAACTCACCTGGTAACTAAATATAACGAGCTTTATTGAACTAAACTGATTACAACGACAATGACCCTACCAGCGTGATCTAAATATCATTACCCTGCAAATGGAACAGAAACAATCCCGATCGATAGCAAACCGCCAAACGGCGTGTGACTCATCAAAAGATTCCTGTACCACGAGTGTCCTGCCGGCACAGGTGAATCATGCTGCAAGAAAACTCTCACCTCCCCTACTCATCAGACTCCATCTACCATCACAAAACGCAATGGCTGGCTGGCAAGCAAATTCTTACGACCGCTCCAAGCGTTTCGCCCGCCCGAATGGCGTAATTTTTCATGCATCACTGCATGTATTTAATTACCATAAATCCCAAAACTCATCGACCAAGCGGACCGGGTGTGGGGTGGGTTTTGTTTGGCCACCCTTCTCCCCCTTCCCTTTCCGATCCCGAAAAGGAAAACGGCCAACAACGTCAAACTCCGGGAACAGTCACCGGAACACTCCAAGCACACTCGAGCCGCTTCGAGTGAAGCGGTTTTATGCTGTAAAAATATTAATTACCACATTTATTTACAGTAAATTAAGCCACAAAGCTACGTTTTATGACGCAGTCGGTCGGTCGGTTGTGTTTGGTAGGCAACAGCCACGGCAGCATCCGGCCCGTTTCCCAGCGAGGGGTGGGGGAAACGACACTGGCAAAGACGATTCTCGCCCAGTTGCGACAAAACCGTTGACTCGAGCAAAATCTTTCGAGGCGAGCTGCTGAGGAGGGAGAACTTAATTGATCGGACCGGCGAGCCCGGCGTGCTTGGGCCGGGATGAGTTGCCCGCCTGTTTAATGAAGGTAACAAAGTGGATAACGGCAGGTCACAGGCAGCAGCCACACATCCACCACACGAGGTGCATCCAGTTTGGTTTGGCACAGGTAGTTTATGGAGAGTATGGGAAGACGTACGGATCTTGGGCGCTTCCATCTCTCCCGGTGCTGGTTGGGGGATGGAGGTGGGGGGGGGGGAAGGTTAGTGGTGAAGATGCACAGTGAGCGTTAAATGTGTGCTAAAGTGACCAATAAAAAAGGAATTAGGTATATGCACGGAAGAAAACTTATTAAAATAGTACAGCAATTTTCTTAGAATGTAATAATTTGAAAAGCTTGAAACAAAATTAGAGCACACATTCCTTGATGACTAATTTAATTGAGTTTTTAGTAGGCTTATAAAAGGCATTTTAAAGCGTTCATCTATTGGTACAATTATCCTCAAATGTCCTTTATATCCTTGGGATACTTGTCTGTTACTCTCATAAATTTGTTCAAAACCCAGTTTCCATGTTTGAGCCCAGCTCTTATTCATTATAAATCTTATTTAAATCTTCTTTAATGATTACACCTCTTGTTTTCAGTTTTCACTTTAATACTCACTTTATACTCTTCCGAATAATTCTGACCAAACTGTGTGTATAAGCAAACAATTTGAAAGTTTTCGTTCTCGTACTCATTGAACTTAACTCGTTTGGCACCGGAATATTGCTATAAGTTTTTTTATCTTTAAGGCCCAAACAATATCTCACATTGTACATGACGTGAGAAATGTAATGTACTGCAACAACAGAAATTAGTAAAAAGTCATCGAAAAATTGATTTCTTTTATTTTTGATCATTATAGCTTAGTGTCAAAAAATTTAACAAAAGTAATCAAAGATGCTTTTTGTAAAATGCACGGCATTATTTAATTTTATGGACTCATTACAGATAGTTTCTAGTGGAAAAAATGTAGACTTTAAGATGAGTCATGAAGCATATAAAGGTCCAGGCACTTAAGTAAATACGGAACGTATTTTAGTCTAATTAAAGCTATCTGAAGCAACCCTACCCGGATAAGCAAATAAGGCAATCACTGTGGTCCTGTTAAAAAGGTTCAATTTTGTTGTAGAGCATCTCCTTTCCCTTAAATTAACTACCAGGCTATTAGAACAGCGAGCTAAAGAAAAATTCAAGCACATAAGTCGCTTATGCAGGCCTTTTGCAGGTTGTACCGAAATAAGAAGAAAGAAACCCTGCATTTATTAGTACCTTCACGTGACAACTGTGCTACTGTGACAGTTCTTTTCATGTGGACGTAAATTACTTTCTACCAAATCCGCTAGATGGCGGCACTTAAATCGAATTTGCCGTACTATTTTCGTGTTTCTACTTACCTGTTTTTTTTTTCTGACATGTTCGATTCATCGATAATAATGGAAATAAAGTTTACTAATTTCAACCTTGAAAAAGTATGGACACCATTTCCCACTGTGCCACACTGGTTTGAGATCCTTGCTGTTCCCTTCCATCCGCTCCCTTCAAACGCCAACGCCCCATCGCCGACCTTCCCGTGCGTTTTGCAACCAGACAGTTTGATGGGTTTCTCACGGTCAGCAGAAAAAGGGGTCTGCACTTACTCACCGAATGTGTGCTCCCTCGTAAACGACTTCAACCACCCATTCCCCTACCCCCATCACCCACCACGAAGCGGGAACTGTGTCTGCTGGTTCGGTGGTTGTTGTTGGGCCGGGAGATGAAAATTAGCATGTTCATTACACCAATCATCAGCTCACAGTTCGAGGGCCGGGACGGACCCGGTAATGAATGTTTAAGGGGGGAGAGGAGAGAGGGGGCTTTGGATTCGGATTGCTCTCGGCATTATGATTGTCATTACGGCGCGGATCATAGCCGAAGCGCCGAACGCACGCGAAGGGATGAATGTTAAAGCCCGTTAAACTGCGCACATAAATTAACTGTCCCGGTATATGCACGGACGGGCTTAACACGCGCTGCCCGGTGGAGGGTTTTTTTAATGATTAATTTAAGCAGGAAGCACGGGCTGTTAACCGAAAACTAATTATCGACACACGGGTACTGTTTCGGTACTGTTACAAGCATTACAACAGCAATAGCTTTTATGATGGCGTTTTACCGCCTCAAAGGGGAGTCTATTAGAAAATTTATTGATTTGTTTAATGATGATATTAGGTTTTATTAGAGCTACAACAATAAGAAAAAAAGAAATAACCATAGAAAGAACATGAATTGGTAGACATTTTTATAACAGGTAGCATAAAAGAATAATATAGTTAACATTAAAAAATAACATAAAGAGGTTGATTAAGTAGTAAAATCTTAAATAAAATATATTAAAAAAAATAGAGAATGGCATTAAAATTGAATATCAAAATGTGATGAGTATTGTAAAATAGTGATGGGAGTTTCGTTCTGAACCTACTTGGATGTTCGCTCCTTAGATGGAACGATCGAACCAATCGGAAATATTCAAATAAAATAAGGAAGTAGGTTTTTTGTACCTACATTTTGCTAGTCGAAACAAAGATTGAAGCACTTTTTTTGTTTACGCCTTAATTAATTTTACCTATACTTAGCAGATTTATGCTAAAGTAGGAAAGATACATTTACTCTGAACACATTAGATAAAAAGATACAAGCTGATTATTCCAATGAAATTAACTTCAAAATGCATTATAAGGTATCTAGATTTAATTTACCTCAAGTGTAATATCTATTCAATCTGATTCATTGATGTAATTTAATATAAACAATACTGGTTTTTATGCAAAAGAAAATTACTAAAAAAATATCCTTCTTTTTCTGTTTGAAAAAACCTAAACGAAGCTACTATGTTCGTTCCATTCCTGATCGGTGAAAAAACCGGTTCCGTTCCGTTGTACCTTCCAATTCGCAACAATCTTAAACTCAAACAAAAGCCCTGGCCCACCAATCCGCTTGACGCCAATCGACGGTCTATCGATTTCTTCTCAAACGCTCTAAACGCTCGCCCTCACTCCTTCCCAACGCATTCGTCGATGTGTGGATCATTTTCCCTCCACCACCACCAACAACCAAGCGGACCTAAAACAAAACAAGAAACGAAGGAAAAACCACCCTTCGAAGGCTTCGATGAGCCGTCAAAAGAAACCCGGCCCGGCCCGTTTGGCCACCCGCCCCAAGAAGACTTATCAGGAAAATGTGTTGAAATTTATTTCCCAAAACTCACCGACTCGCCTTCCCCGCTTCCCATTCGCTCCGACTCGCAGCATCATCCCCAGCCAACCCGGATCGGCCAAGCTGCCCGTCCAGTGAGTTCACCAAGCGCCTGGAATCGCCCGGTTGCCGTTGGGTGGGCCTAAATTATGACCGAAAGTTTTGTTTGCTTTCGAGTTTTATTTTTACGACGTCTGGTTTGTTCGGCAAAGTTTCCATATGTGCGCTGTTACTACCGGTCGAGCGCGCTGGGAAATGCGCTTCTGGAAAATGAGCCGTCGGTCCACACACACACACACACTCTCTTTGTCTCTCCATCTTGCTCTCCAGCACCCGCCTTTTTCGATTTGCCCTTTTTTGGGTGGAAGCGAGGGAGCTCATTCCGAAAAATTATCCAAAACGCCGAATTACGGGGGTGTGCGTACTGCTGGTGGCATATCCACGTGGGGACACACATAAGCAGCTTAAGGATGTTGCTTGGCGGAGAAGCCGGAAACGGCATGGAAACATAATCGTGCGGAAAAAAGTGTTATTAGTTATGGTATTGGCAATGGGCGGTTGGGGTCGCTGGCGACGATTGTGACGGTTGCACTTAGCTTAATCAATCTGAAGATTAGACCGGCTTAGGGAAAGTTTTTATGGAAGAAATTGGTTCAGGCTACAAAAGTTGCGCATTATCACAATGCCCGTAATCGAGCAAACGTGATGCGTTTTTTTGTGATAAGGCGAGCCTTTTGTTTTATAGGGTACTGTTAGTTGATACTTGTTTCGCTTACGTTTACACTTTTTTTGCAATAAATGCATTACTTATATTTTAATGAAAACTAATGAAGTATTGCATTTTCCTATGGGGATTGTCATCCAGGGGCAAAAGTGTGCTGTTGTGCGTTGCTTTTCTCAGCTTTTATTATTATTCCAAATTCAACATTTAGTTTATTTAAAACAGACGATGATTAAGGATACTCTATTATAATTTTACCATAAATTTAATTTTCAAATAGAAATACTTTACAAATTTAAAGCAATAAAACACAAAGTTAAATTAACTTCTTTACTTTACTTCACTTTTACTTACTTAGCCCAGAAATGATAAACATATAAAAGCCTCATCAATATTTATAATGACTATTAAAAATGTAGAATAACGTTACTGAAAAACAAAATTAAATATCATACAAAAAAAAGAGTGAGATAAAACACAAAATATATGAAAAACGGATAAGCATAAGACAAAACAAAATTGAAAGAAGATAAGAAATGAAAGCATAAGAAGATGAAACAAAAAAAAATGAAATGAGGGAAAAACACTCAAGAAGAACCCAAAACAAATTTTCATTAGACTTATATTCTACAGAACATCTAATCTAACATCTAACTAATGCAGCGCGAGGATAATTTTATTTCTTGTTAAATTCAATTGTTTGATCTTTTTACCATTAATCTACTTTCAAATCCAACTTTCATATGAAACCCATTTTATACTTGTTTGTAATACAGCATTAAGTATAAACTGCCATGAATTGTGTCCATTTCTTGTATTACATTTAATCTTAATAGAGCTGAACATAAATTGAAGTAAAAATGGAAAAGATTCATGTACATAGCAACAAACAAAAGGTTTAGTAATGGCAAATAAAAAGTAAACCAAAATAAACTAAAAAGGAGAATCATCAACATTCATTAACCTGTCAGCTTTTATAACCGTAAGAGAGTAATTTATATTTAAATAGTACTTATTTTGCAGATCAGTACGACGTATAAAAACAATACAATAGACTAAAGAATAGAATACAACAATGATACATTAGTTTACAGACTACAAAATGGTACAACCTAGTGTAAATCCTTCATTCGAATGAACCGATCTTTCTCTCAAAAAGAGTTAAAATGCAATGTCGGCCACTAGACAAGCTAAAGATTGAAAGATTTGTTCACTACAAGCTCACGTACCATCCTCGGTGGCAACAAGTGCACCAGGCAGCCGCTGGGAACGCAAACTTAATCGGACAAGTGCATCGGGCGCATCGGCCCTAGACGCCGTATGCATTCACGACGGCACTAATTAGCTCTTGGTTGGTGAATAAATTTCTAACTTCTACCCCCCTCAGGTGTCCGTGGGTCGGGTTTTGTCATCTGTTTGCCAGCTCTTCAGTTTCCCTGCCTTCCGGGCTTGGTGGCGTATGGGCGGCAGTTGCTCGTTTGCCCAAGCCGCCCGGCCAAATGTATCGATGGCAGCGTCACAAGGGGTCTCTGTCGGGCAGCTGTACTACCGCGCCGTGGAGCACACATCTCTAGTGCCCCAACCCACCGTGCACGCTCATGAATATGCACGCCCGCTTGACCCCGCTTGCGTGTCCGCTCTTTGTCGTTGGTCGTTCCCCGTCGCAAGAAAAGTGCATACGACCAAGAGGAAAAGCAAGCGTGCGCGTGAAAGGAAACAACGACGGTTCGGGACCCTTCAAAGGGGGCTACTTACGCGCGGCCCTCAGCAGATGCACTGCCGCACGGTGCACTTTTCATCGCGCGTCACTCAATCGTGTGCGCATCATTACTCTTCGTCTTTCGGCGCTTGACGGCGGCGACGGCGGCAGCCTTTTGTGGGTGAGGCTGTGCCAAAGCCTTATCGGTGCTGGGGATAGGGAATGATTTAAAATGTGCAATTACACACACTTGCATAAGGGGGCGGCAGTGGTGGGGAAGGGTTCCGCGGGTTTATTGGTGAGTGGAGAAATCGGCGATGCGGTACCACGGACGGATCAATTTGTACAACCGATTGCCTGTAACACTTTTGCTGCATGATGATTGTTGAATTATTTTTCTGCATCAAAAGCAACGGTACGGTGTGTATCGAGAGGGCGCATTGCTCTGCTCATTGCTGCATTGTTTCCGTTTTTATTGTTCGAGGGATGTCTAATGTCGTGTTTTATGTCTTGAAAGCCTTAAAATAAGTTACTTAATTTTTATTTTGTATTACATTTTTGTATTTCTTGTCTTATTTTTCATTAATTATTTTCATTTCATTACTTCTAATAGTTATGAAATGAATATTGGTATTTACAATATTAAGTTCGTGTTCTTTGTTTTCTTTTTTTTACTCATTTTTTATTTAAAGAAACTTTGTGAATTGTGCTGAAAATCTGCATGAATGGAAAGAATATGACCAAAAGACATAACACGTATAAATTATTGTATTAAAGTTTTAACGTAAGCCTTACTCCATTATTCTTGATTTAAATTTAAATATTTAAGATTTAAAATGTAGTAAAAAACATTTAAAACAGTTTTTTTCACGAAAAGTTGCTCAAGTCATGACGATTATGGAACTCGATGGACATATTTCTTTATGTGGAATGGTTTTAAACAATTTAAATTTAAAACATATTTGTTCTAAAAACGACGGCCTTGCGTTATTACTTCTCTAATGGTATTTAAAATGTTATACAAATTAGTGGATAATGAATTAGAATAAGTTCATTTTTAATTGTAATTATCCTTGTGTTGCTAATGATCTCTTTCATTTAAAAAGACTTCCCTGGTTTTAATGAAGCTACAAAAAAAACAGAAAAACTTTACCTTTTGAACATCGAATATCAAGGTACGTCTTGCCCTCATAAAACAGAAAGGTAGCTCTTTCGCTACTCTCAAACAACCTGTCAGTATCGTTTCAACTCGATACTACGCACTACGCGTTCGGAGTTTTTTTCCCTCCCGTGTCTATTTTTGCACTCCCTTGTCCGGGGCTCATCTGGCTCATCTCTCGCGGGAGTTGGAAACCCTTCCAGTGCGGCAACACCAGCCGCATAGAAATTATTATTCTTCCTGCTCCAGTTCTGTTACCTTTCCTCCAACCCTCTCCATTCGTACAAAACGCACCATTGCGCATTGGTGGACGATCGTGGCCGACAGAAAATCAGGTTTTTGGTTTCGATGCTTTCGATTCGGTGTCTTCCCTTTGATCTGGCTGAAGCTGCTGGCCAGAAGAACCGGGTGGTGTGTGGGGGTTTCGAGCAGGATCGTTCCCACTGAGAGAGAGAGAGAGAAAGATCGAGTAAAAAAGCGTAGCGGCAGCCAAACTGCTTCCATATCCGGGAGCAATATTGCCGTGATAATTTGTGTTAACGATCGCCGGTACCCGCGGCGGATATGCGGGTCGGATTTCGAAAAACTCTATTCCCTCCTGCCACCCGTGTCCCTCGTGTGTGGGTTGATTGGCGATCGTTTTGGAGGGGGGGGGGGGGGGGCGGGGCTGGGTGAAGCGCACCGAAGAAATTGGTTTCCGATCGATTTCCAAAGCAACCGAACGCAACCAAGCGCTTGCACCACCACCGGTGGGTCGGTTCTTGACCACACGCGACCAGACCGCGTTAGCTCGACGGACGGACCACCGGGCTAATTAGTTGCGTTTGTTTTTTTTTCGCAACCATTCGAACTGGTTTCCTGGTTGGCGAAATGTCACGAGCCTGGCCTGAGCGCTGGTGGCACAGTTTTGTATGAAATTTATGCGATTCTTGGCTGCCTTTTTTTTTTGGTTGTGTGGCCAAAGGGGCGGGTGATTGGGTAGAATACATTTAGCAGCTGCAGGTGCCATCAGGAAAAGGGAAGGTAAATTAAGATGTATGTCCTAATATGGGGCGCACTGTGCCGTAAATTGATACATAGCAGGAGAATGTCTGCAGACTGCAACAAAGTATCGTGGCACGAAGCCTGGCGACTGTTGATTGATATGATGACTCTTACGGACTGAAGGACGATAAAGAAAAGTGTGCTTGCGAAGCGTATGTTATGAAAAAAACCTTGGAGCGGTTTTATGACGACACTGTAAACAATATTGCTTATTGAAAACTGTTAATTTGTATTGCTAATAAATTTACTAGTTTAATGTGGTAGAATTGTGCCATCAATCCTTATCTTTTCGCGAAAATCCATCTAATTGTCTAATTAATGAATGTTCTTTATGTTTCATTTTTTTTATAAAGAATGTTAAAGTGCTTGGATTCAAAGGATGTTATAGTACTTAGATTGTTTTTAACTAATGTCAACTAAGGTGAAATAGAAGCAAAAACCTATATTTAATAATTGATTCAACTGTAAACTATGGTTCTAAGCAACTTAAGTGGTGAATACAAGCCATACTTTTATTGTATTTATTACAATCTACAAATTAGCTCGCCGTTACTGCCGAGTAACAAAAACCTACAAATTAGTTTTGAACTATTACTTAGGATTTTTTATCATCTAATAAACTTATTAGCATCACGAGCATCTTTTAGCATCACAGCATCATTCTTACCGCACATGAAATTAAATATTTCATTATTTATTTTCCTATAAAGTTGAGGCAAAAGTATTCTAGGCATTCTAAATTTTTTCAATTTTTAAAATTAAACATAATAATTGTTCTGTTTTCGAGTTTAAATTATTTAATACTCTCTTCGCTACTTGTCGATAGTCGCCAATATAAAACAAGATTACATTAGCAAATAAAGCTCCCTGTTTTTTTACAATTTCTGTAATAACACGAGAAGATATTTTACAATGAATAATCGAAACATAAGTAAGTAAAAGTAAGCTTTTAAACATAGAATTTTAAGACTCCCAAAATTTGAGGCTATATGACGTCCTTACTCAGCTTCACATAAACTGAAGAAATTAACATCCAACGCTTACTTACAACAACAAAAAATTCGATCGTATTTATAATTGTACCAAATACTTGTGCTTTAATCTTAAATTCATAGTTTATCAAAAACTTTTAAAAAATAAAGCATATGCTACATTTTTGATCAATTATTACTCCATTAGTTTATAAACTTTTAGTATAATAGAGCCTCCACAAAGCTTGAGAAGGCGTGTCCAGCACAAAATCAATTGCCTATGGGCAGCTCCCAGCCCAAACGACACCATCATCCGGTTCTGCAAGTTGCGTTTGCTGATTGGCAAACTAACGCACTAAGCAGTCCTTCCTTAAAATTAAACATTACTCCGCACCGCCCTCAACCCCCCCCCCCTCCCCATTCGCCAAGTGTGTTGAAAATTTAAGCGCAATCCAACAAGAGCTATCGTTTTTCACAACTCGACGCGCGTAAAGTAGCTTCAGCCGGTAAGGAAAGCAAAAACAAACGCACCAACATACACACACCAATACATGGCAGCATACCAGGTCGTAATGGAGAAATATTTTTATGATTTTGTATAATCGTAAATATAAACAAAAAACGGCAGGAACGTGATTCACAGGCCAGTGCGGTCCAGGGACGGGATTTTGGTTTGCCAATGGATGGGCAGTTGCGATAGAGAGGGCAAAGCGATCCGAGCGAGAGGGGAAGATCCGACCGCAATGCCTACTACAGAACGAATGCTAAATGCTTGTTCAACTTTAACCGGTTGATTGAAGCCATCAGCACGAGTGCAAGGGACACTCTTTGCGAGCCGTCTTGCGAATCGTCTTGCGGGAAACGTCTTACCCGAGCAGGCGCACAATTATCCTGGGCAACATTTTCGCCGCATGGGGCTGACCTTCCCCCCTTCACCCGTTTGCCCACCGTTCTCCCCGCGCCTTTACGCTGTAATTATTTAATCACTTTGCCGTATAGAAATTATTTAAAATTAATTACCATTCATTACAGCGTTTAATTAACGGACAGGTTGGGAACGGTGAAGCGGACTGCAACGGTGAGCCGATCACTCCCGGCCCGCTCCTAATGGGTGGCGGCTCCACCGGCTTAATGCGCTTTTGCTTTTGCGCACTTCGCCCTTCCCCCATGCCGTCCTTTGCCGGGCGTATGCGTTCGGGGTGGGCACAATTCCCAGTTCTTGTTTCCATTTGGTCCGTAACAGTGTAAATGCGTGCGCTTTATCCTGCTTAAGCCGCTCGTGCTGCCCACTCGTACCGTGCCACCGTGTGTATCACGGCAGGCAGATTCAAGCCCCCTTCCCACCCCCGCGAAACATGCTTCCAATATTCACAACGATGACGATGATGATGAGGGTGATGATGCTGTCGATGCTAATTTATGAAACATTGCTTATAAATAAGCCACAAATTAGCTCATTATAACGTTGCCCGCCGATGCCAATCATTAGACGGAACGGTTTTGGCACACGACGCCTCGCATGGTGCGCATGCTGTGCGTGTGACTGGCGAATGTTGATGTGCGTGTGGTCCCCACTGGGGTTAACCGGGGGTCTGCACTTATGCTTATGCCGCCCGCATGAGCATCTATTAATGAGCTGTTGTGCGTTAAAAAATGGCATCCTCCCACAATGCGCTTTTGAAAAATGGCTCATTTAATGCAACGTACTCGGAGTAATGAGACAATATGGTGATGGGTGTTTGGCAGGACCGTATGATATGTGCTCGATACGCAGTAAGATCTGTCGATGGAAATGGAGGAAAATATGGCCACGCACGTTCAATAATTAACTTATGAACGGGTTTTTTTTTTTCTGTGATAAACAAATAAGATTTGCAAACTATGCCGGGTTAAGTGCATTGAAAGATTAATCAAATGGTCAGAGGCTAATGAACTCGTTTATGAACGATATTTTTTAATGGGTAGAGAAAGGTTTAAACAATACTTTTTATGTGTTTTAATATTTAAACAACGCATTACCCAAAAATACAATTCCTTTAACACTGTGTAATTAATCTTCTGTTACATACCATTAAAAGAGATTAAAATGGATTTAAAATATTGTAAAAGATTAGATGAAAAATATAATTATAGTGAAACATTCAATCGGTTGACGTCATTACAATATGAATGATTGAGGACACAATCTAAACCAAAATTTATTGACATTGATACACTTTGATTAAAGTTTCACAACTTGTCAAATTATGTAAAACCTGTCAAAACGTTTCAGTAAAGAAATGACAAAGCCATTATGTTTCACTTCCCTGTTTCAACTTACATTCCCACTTACTTACTTTCTTACTTAATTTTCAAAGTATATCTTCACATTTACGAACTATTTGCTCGAAATATGATCAAAGTTAAAGCAATCTTCATTTCATACGTCCTTATGTTGAAAGATGAATTCAAATAATTTAAATACATAATTCTTATGAATAATGCATATTTAACAAAATCAGTTTTTATTTACCCTTTTTTTTTAAACTGAATGTAAATTTTGAAACGGTTATTTTACTTCCAACAAAATGAGGCACAAGTTGATTAAAAACTCCATAAATTTAATTTTAATCTATTTTAATTTGTAGTTGAAACTTGATCTATTTCTAACTAACTTTTTTAAGTAACCTTATTGGTGTTAAACAATTTACTTCAAATTACTTAAAAAAGAGATTATCCTTCCTAAAGAAAACATGCTGTAAAAGATAGTCCATCGCGAACTGGCCTTCCAGCTCAAAGCATTCAGATACACTCAAACCATCCCCCTCGTGCTCTTTTATCCCCCGATATGCAATTAAAGGCCCTAATTTGTTAAATAATCCAAATTGCCCTCATTACATCAACGCCTCCTCCTTGTTCACGTTTTGCTCAAACCAGCGCAACACGCAACATGCAAACATGGCCAAGGATATGAGCTTGCGGGAGAGAGCGAGAGAGAGAGAGACGGCGAGAAAGAGATAGAAAACATCAAGCAGCATAACAATAGACCCCCTTTTCGGGAGGCTGTGATTTGTCGACATTGCTTGCGGCTTTCTGCCAATTATTTCGCCAAATAATGGAAACGCTTTCCTAAACGGTTCTTGCGTGTACCCCGGGACTTGTTTGTTTCATTCTCTCTCTCTCTCTCTCTCTCTCTCTCTCTTTCACTCTTCCCACATCACTTGCACCGTATTCCCTTAGTCTAATATGTAAGGAAAAAGGTATGAAAACTCAACGCCCCCTCCGGGCTATACGCACACAAGCGAATGATGCGGGCACCGGGATACAAAATTTCTAAAAAAAATTCACAATCCACGCTTTATGCTCGAGGTTTTGTGCTGTTTTTGTTTTCGAGCCCTGCATGGCCGCCGTTCGTGCGGGAAAGGTTCCATGTTTTTTTTTCGGCTGTTGTTTCTTCGCTGTTTCCTTCACAACAACGCCCAACACAATGTTTTGTGCTGGAGAAGAAAACCGATTTTTTTTTGTAATATGCTACCCGTGTTATGCATTCCCCCGCCGATATGGTTCTGGACGGGATTTAGCTGCCTAATAATAATCGACCCAGCAGTCAGCGTCACATAAAGCGAGCGTCATAAAATGTTTTCTGTCCGAAATCTGATATTTTATCCCTGCCGAACTTCAGCAGGCGAAACGTTCTGAGCGATGAGATCGTCATGGCAACGGATCAACGGAGCTCCGGCCTGCCTGCGGATGCAGAGCGTGGTGATGGGTTTTATGCTGTGCTGCGTACATTTTTGATTGCTTTATTTTGGTCTTTTCCTTTCCTCACCTTGTTCCTGCAAAACCAACCCCCGGCCGACCACAGGCAGGCGATGCAGCTGCGTTGAACGGCATAGTTGGTGCGTTTATGAGCGCGAGTTTATGTGGCTTTTATGAAGTTGCACACATTTTTGTAATTTCTTTTTGCAACAGGAATTTACGAAGAATCGTAACGCGCATTTACATGTGTGTTGGAATGCAGTTGAGCAGAGTTGTTTTGAGTATATGGTGTCCGATATGATCTTCATTTTCATTATTGCTCCCAATTCTTTATGGTTTCGCACCACCAAGGGGAGAGAGCGAGAGAGAGAGAGAGAGAAAGACATTTGTGATGATGGTTTGATTGGGTGGACGATTTCAGGAAGCGCGAATCACTTAATTAACCGTAATGAAACATCTCTTCATCTTTCGTGCTAATCGTCACATCAGTGTAACGGCTGAGACGAACGATTGGGGTGTGGACGCTT
>KB672022.1:0-39240 GCA_000349105.1 Anopheles epiroticus | reverse complement strand
GAGAGAGAGAGAGAGAGCTCGCAAAAACACACATCACATCATGTGTTGGGCTTTATGTTGCAGATGACCTCTTACAACGCCCAGCGCCCAGAACCGACGCCGAAATGGGATGAGGAAATGAAAACCACTGGGATGCTTGCAGCCAATGAAGCACTCGACTGGTGACAAACATTTGTTTCTGTGTGTCCTAATGGGAAGATAAGGCCAGCGCTTCATCTTCTGGCTCGTGCAAACGGGAATGAGCCAACGCAAAGACGAAGACGGCGGCTCGACTTCTTGAACCATTAGACATGCAGTGGTCACACAATATGCCGCACTGCCCATACGGAGCTGTCCCCCGTCAGACGACACTTGTCTTTCTGACACTAGCTTTTTCCACCCAATCCACCCACTGATGGACGGCGTGAGGTTGCTAGTGGGGGAGTTCCCAGCACTGAGTAGCATCAATTTGTAGACAGCCTTCGCCTCCGACAGGCGCACGATCTTTTGAACTGGGTTGAAAGTCCGCCCGGGGCAACTCATCTCCTTCGTATACCTTTTTCTTCTCACTCTCTCCCTCAAAGCACTCAAAGGTGCTGACACTGGTGAGTGATCTGGGCGTCTGGCGGGAACGATGATTCTTACCGAAAAAAAATGATAATGCCCGTGAGGGACGGTGCACGGTCGCTCACAGACGACGCAGCACTACGGAGCATTATGCTCTACACGATTACAATAAATTCCCAGAGTTTTGGAGTGCAGCCAAAGGGCAGCCGACACCGACCCGAAAGGACGTCCGCGTCTTCTGCAGGTTGCTGCGTCTCGTGCACAAGGACATTGGGCAGACTGTGGCGGGACTGCTTTGGCAGACGGAAAAGCGCCCCCGGTGGGTTGGTGGACAAAAACGAATGTCGTGACAGCACGTTTGTTTTGTGTGCCGGTGGTGGTCGTTTGGCGATGGATGGCTATTGTTTTTTTTTCTTCTCGCTGTGGAGGGTTTTTTTCTGCTTCTGGGGCACTGCAGTGTAAAGGATCGTTTGTTGACGTTCTGCGTTTGCATAATGGTGGTAATGAGGTGTGGAAAGAATAATTGTACAACAATGACGGAGGTGGCGCAGAACACGCAGTTGAATTTATAGCTTGCAGGGAAAATCGACCGAAGAGTGTGAATGGAGCATAACAATGAATGATTTTCATACTTTCGTTTTGTCACCTAAATAAGCTCCGGACAATTGACGAGGAAACAACAGTGTTGTGAAAACAAATGTCATTCTGGTTCTTAAAAATTGTTTGAAATTGGTAAAACAAGAAAACCATTCCCCGTGCTAGAGTTGTTCCAGTGAATACTATTCCAAAATCGTAATTATGTGCCAATATTTAAATATATATGAAAATACCATCAATCAGGAAGTCTACCTTATAAACTAACAATAAATGTTAACTATTGAATTCATTTGTACAAAAAAATTAGTTTTGAAAGTTATGAAAGCAAAACCATTAAAAATTATAGAATGAAAATCACATCAAAACAATGAAAAGCATCAAATTACTCATATGAAACACGTCTACAGTTCGTCTGGAGAAAATGCAATGAATTCAAAGAACATAAAAATATCGAAAACATGAAAAACATGTTTCAAATTTAACCAATCAGAAATGTAAAGAAATGTTTTAAATTATTCAAAATATAAACAAGACACTTAAAGTCTCAAAACACTACTACCGCTTGAAATTCACAAGAAGTGAGATTTAATTAATGATTATTTTTAAAAAGAGTTAGTTAGTTAGTTACAATAACATTTATTTATAGTTTTTTTGTTTTACATTTGCGAATTACAATTGGTTCCAGACTAAAAAGAGTAAAGCAATAGTTTTTCAAACACTTATATATGAATGGTTAGCGGCAATTTGCATCCCTTAGAAAAAATATT
This sequence comes from Anopheles epiroticus, assembly GCA_000349105.1. NCBI lineage: Eukaryota > Metazoa > Arthropoda > Insecta > Diptera > Culicidae > Anopheles > Anopheles epiroticus. The sequence goes on along the minus strand of KB672022.1, from coordinate 37,330 downwards.
CTGTGTATCTAATGAACTATTGCCACATAGCTGCTAATGAATTCCTCATTTTCATTAAAATATATATTAATAAACCAAAGTCACAACAGGACACTTCCCACTAGGTTGTACATGATACACATTTAAAAATCGTTCCACCAGTGAGTGCAAACTTTATTAAAAAAAATCACAATAACAGTACGTGACTGGAGGCATGTTGATGAACAGCAACAACTCGCCCAACCTCATCACGTACGGATGCTGTGCATATGTTTCCAACCCGATGTGCCGTAGGGTAGGCGACACAAATTTGCATCCCAACGAAGCACTGCATAAATCAGTCGATTTATAAATCCACATAATGTTCAGCGACTGTTTATGATGACAACCGGGGTTGACACGTGACCTCCGCTCGGAGCAATAGAGGCGTCATTATCGGGCCAGAGAGCGGCTGAAAAGTGCAAAGTGGCTAGATAAACACTTCGTGTCTTCGTTCGATTTTTACTCTCCTCTCCTACTCCTAATGGAAGATGAAAAATCGAATTCGAAACACTGTTTAATGCCGTATCGAACGGGAGCAGTCGCTCGCCGATGGTTTATCGAACAAATTTCCCACTCAATGTCACAATTTATTCAACATTGGCACGGAGCATCAAACGAGAAGAAGGAAAAATGTTTCCTTAAACATTTTGGAGGGCCAGCAGAAGGTGAAAGTGGATAAGCATCAACGCCCAGGCCAGCGTCTCGTTTCAGTCATTCAGAGGGAAGTTCGTTTACGTACGTAAAAAAAGTCAATATTGAATACGCTCGCTCTTATCAACGACTGAGCCGCACCAAAAGCCGCGGTGTGTTCCTGTTAGAGGGGGATGTTTCATCGCTACATCCCTCTAGACATGGTGCCACCCCGGGTTGAATTTCCTTCGGGACTAAAGAACTTTCATTCCCCGATAAATAAATGATCTCATCTCCTTAGCTATAGCATGCCCTCACACCAAACTGCTGGAGGAGATGTAAATATCAATGCTCTGATCCTTTCACTCCGGTTGCCCGGCGAAAGCCTGCAGCATGTGAGGGAATGTGTCCCTTGCGCCATAGTTTTCCCTATTTCGCTAGTGCATGTACACTTGCGCCCGTAAACTTGTAAGGTATTTTTTCTTTCTCCTCCACGTTCAGGAAAAATGAAAGAAACCCCAGTGAATGCACAGGAAATTCAGGAGGCGGCTGAATAAAAGGCAGGAAGTGGTCCGGGTCGCCTCCCTATTTTGCTAGCCTCCGACAGCGACGCCACCGTCTGAAGGACGACCGTCCATGATGAGGCGATTCCTATTTTTTTTTTTCCTGCCCTTCTTTTGCCCATTCACTTTCACCGTGCAAAGGAAAAACCTTCACCAAAGGGGGAAGAAAATTGGCCAGCAGACGATGGCAGCATTGCAACGGCGCCACTCCGGGTGTGGAAAGGGGGGTGGACAGCGAGAAGAGTTTCCTTCTTATCGTGAATGGCTTTTATTAGCTCAGGCACCCGGTGCACTCGAGAGCTTCGGGGCCGGGTTGCGACGGAAAAAGAGAGCACATTTTTCATCGGAACTTATTGACATTTTTAACTAAAAAAGCGTTTTGAAACGCTCGAACGAATTTCGTCACTCTCGTGCGCGTCCCTGGTGGATGGGAAACGGAAGTTGCCCGGCAATGGAAGAGGGAAAAAAACGGTGTGCATGGAATCATCCCTTCTTTACCGTGAGGAGGTGACACGACGCTAGACGAGATGATAAGGATGGCAGGGAGGTGCAACTGGAAAGAGCACATACACACACAAATTTGGCCCATTGGGGGAATGTTAATAATGGTGGCATGTCTGGCAGAGTAGCTTAAAATGTGTAAAACGACACCAGACAATGTGTCGGCAATTTATAAGGTCTGGCGGGGAGGGCTTGTGGGAGAGGAGGGAGAAGGGGGAGGAGGAGGGAAATTCCGTACCTTGTTACGTGATTCCCAAAACGGTTTCGGTCGAGGGCCGGGCAGAGATATTTAAAAGCGAACCGTTTCGATAAAATAAAGTGTCTCTTTTTTACGTCACAAATCCACGGACGTATGAGTCGATGGCAAGAGGGACGCTGGTTTTGCTTAAGATAAGCTAACACAAGGGAGATGAAGTTTATTGTTGCTAAATAGAGCAAATATGTTAATGTTTTGGAATTATTATAAGTGAGGTAAACTGGAAGTATTTATAAGAAGTTCTTATTTTTCTTTAGTGATGAAGTCAAGTCAACTGAGAGTGATTTATAGGATGGACAGTCACATTAATTGTTTCAAATGAAAATCTTAAAATATGCGTAAGGAATTATTTTTTTCTGTCTCTTCAAGCTCTTTTCTTGCTGTAGTTTGCACCTTCGCAATAATCTGTATTGCAAAAAATAATTTAAAAAAATTATATGGCAAGCACTTAAGCAGTTATTTTTAACACAATGCCACGCCTTGCTTGGATCTGATGCTTTTTTTTTGGTTAACATTAAAAATACTTAAGGTTTTAGGCATTTTTACTATTGAAAGTAATAGCACTCACAACACACTGAAGCAGGCTAATTTTATTGTTTTGTTTTCATAGTTTACAGAGAAGATAAATTAACTTGACGGCTTTGCCTGAAGCATAAGTTTAAGTCATGCAATATAATTTAATTCTAAGCTAAGCGTTGTTTTGTTAAGATTATTTCTCCTTTTAGACTGCTTTCAAAATTATAAAAAAAAACTTATATAAAAATATTTATTTCTTTTCGACTGCTTTAAAAACATAAAATTTCAGGAAATTCATTTTTGAGTACTTCATTCCACTTTGAGAAGCTGAAATACCCTTAAAATATGCGTTTCCTCGAAGGACGCAAGACAATAATGTCCCGAGAAGGTAAACAACCATTCTTTCTAATTTATTACAAATTCTTTTTCACTTATCACAGACATCCACATGCTCGCCGCCACCCACTGGTGTCATAATGTCGGTGCCAACGGCATTTTATGAACATACACACAAACATCTTTCTTCTCTTTTTACCCTCAAGTGACCCCCTTCAAACTTGGCTGGCAAAAGTCCCTAAACCTCGGCACCTCCTCACCTACCTCATCGTACATCTTTCTTCCATACATAATGTAGCCTGTCCTTACTGCTTACGGTAACGGTTATTGCTGTTCAAAAGCGCACAAATGTCCTTTGGGAAGTCTTGGCGCGGGGTGGGCGACACGGAAGAGAGCGAAAAAAAACCGTGTCTCGGGCTCATCATGCCGCTGGCAAAGATAACGCACAAACACTCCCTAAACTCCTCGACGCGACGACCATGAAGCGTGTGTTTGCCAAAGAGCTAAACTTCAACATCTTCCGCCACTTCCGGTTGCCGCTGTAGTCGGTTGGCAGTTGGCAGCCGCCGGCTCCGATAAACGCAGTGCCTTCGTTTTTTTCTTCATACCCATCAAGAGTCCTTCGAACGACTTCGTGTTGCCACCGAACGCATATTCAATGATGCAATTTAGGCCCGTCCCGTTGTCGCGCCTCCGGCCAAGCTCCCGGTTAGTAGGGTTACACTTCCTAGATTCATTTTTATACCTTCTACCGCTACCTGCTGTGGCGCGCCTCAGCCATGACTCAAAATGGCAATTTTTGTTTTCAATGGCTCCCATGGCGGAAGCAGCCTTTTATCCAGAGCTTGGCTTGCTTCTTTTTTTTTGTTTGCCACGCCGGACACTTTGCTGACACGGAGCTCGACGAAAGAAAAGCGAAGAAACCAGGTTGAGGTTCATCCCATCCCGTGGCCAGCTTGATAAGGCACATAATACTTGCCACGTGTGCAGGCGAAAGCAAGATTGGAGGTGTCCTTTTTGCGACTTCCGCTTTGATGACCCGTGCCGTTTGCTCTTCTGGGGTTGAGTTGGGCGTGGGTTGAATGTAATGCAAAAAGGTGAAACTGCCAAATGACAAACACCGTTGACAAAGTGGACGACACTAAAGGTACCAACACATGTCCCGGTACATTCGCTCGCTGGTACTGGTGGAACGTATTAAAAGTCCTTGCTAAACGGCACTGTCATCACCATCAACAGCAGGAATCACTCTCACTCATTGCGGAGCCTCACACTCGCACAGTGAAAAAGGAACGGTAAATAAAAAACCGTTTCGGTGAGGAAAAAAAAAGGAAAAAGGACGTTCTGTTACTAGGTACGGTTTTGTAGTCATTTTGTATGTGTTTTTAGCGTCTCTTTTAATGTGCTCTTCATGTGCTTTACCTTTACCATGTGCTGTGTTTTACCTTTTTTTTAACATAACATTTTGTCGGTTTTGTTTCTTCTTGAAATTTTACAGAAAAGTTAGGACAACTTTTCATAGGCACTTAATACATTCAATAGTTTTTTTGTTTTTATTCAGTAATTATTGCATGGTTGTATTGCTTACTTAAAAGTGTTTAGTTAAAAAAAAAAACAATTAGAAGCTTTTTGTTAGTTTTATTATATTTTCATTACAATCGTCAGATAGGAAGAGACAAAAATTAACTTTCCCCTAGTAAATAATTCAAAATTGAATAAAAACGGAAAATAAAGTTGGAATTTCTTTCTATTGTACGATGGGTTGTCCAATATAGTATAATTAGGGCTGGCACATCCAATAACCGTAATATTTAAAAACTTTCCATCAAAGTGTAATGCGAAACAAGGTGGATAGTAAAACATGTAGGTTATTATATAGAGTTTTTCTTCCAAGTATTAGCAAAATAGACCAGTTATCACAAAGAAAGTATTGTTTTAAACAATATAAAGCTAGTGAATCCGTGTCCCTAGACTTTAAATGCAGTAGCTCAGCTAAGTACTAACATAAAGTTTAATAATAAAAGAAAAAAACACCCCAACGTTCAGTATTTACTGAGAACATTTTCAAACGGAATGAGTAAAACCCACAAAACAGAACAACTAATTACGCGCAGCTTTGCCACAGAATCACTGCCATAATTGAGTCGACAAAGAAAACTTCCAAATAAAAGCAGCCACGAACTGACCAACCGGCCGCCAGCCACAAAAAGCCTCCGGTTGTTCGTTTTGATGTGGCTCCAGCATGGACAACATCGAAGCGCAGGACGACGCCAGTGACTAATGGCGATCCAGCGAAAATGGTCCAGTCCCGGCCGTGCCGAAACAGGAAGGGAAGCACAAAACGAAAGGCTAACCACAATGTCACCCACCAGCCCTCCTACAGCATTTGCACTGAATGCGTTTCCCTGCCACAACAATAACGATGATGAGAGGTCATTACTGAAAATGAAAATGTAATATTAATGTAGCGCTGGGTGGCGCGGGTGGCACCGAACCGCCACCGGAAATGATGCACGGGATCGGAACGCGCCCAAACAAAACAATGGCAGTGGAGCGGCGAAAAGCAAAACAAAACAGGCTTTCCTTGCCAGCCTTTGGTCAGGATGAGCGTTTCCTGCGAGCAGGTGAATTGTGCGTATTTTGTTTCGAAACAGCAAGCTCCCAGCCGAACTGCAACGGGTGCGGGGCGTGAAGGTAGAGCAAACAAGTCAAATGGCAAATGATGGAGCATTAATTCCGGAAAAGAGCATATTTCTTCCATTAGTCTGGTCTGGTGGACGCAAAAAAAAAATGGCCAGCGCACATTGTTTATCATTTCGTGAAGAATTATGCCATCCGCTCCGTCGGTCAGTCGGTTGGTCGTGATAGTATTTTGTGAGTATGTACTGCTGAAAGTAGGACGATGGACTGTTTGTTGACGGATCCAGCATTCATAACAACCGTAACGGTTACGATGGTTTGTATGGGTTGAATGAAATTATTAAGACTTATGTCTGATTAAATTTTCAAAGTTATATTTTTAGAAGAATTCTAGAAACGATTTACCGTTTTCAGTTACTAAACTCCTTCTTAAAAGACTCTTTTTAGGGGAAAATTCGAAAATAATCGTTAATTTATGAAGCAAGCATAATAAAGCAAGCATTTTCTCTGAAATAAATTCCAAACAAGCACAAAGAAAATATCTGTAAACTCATCATCCTTTTGCATAAACATGGTTTGTTTACTAAATAAGGTTAATTATTGTTAATGCAAAGTATATAGTGACTTTGCTCCGTGTGGAGTTTTTCGTTACTAAATAAAGTAAATTGTTAATTAACTCAGTAATATTATCCATTTTATAATTAAAAAAGCCACTCGCAATAGGCTGGGCTTGATTATCCTGACTAGAAGATTAAGAAAAGGAAACAGTCCAGGGAGATCAACAACTGTTATCTGTAACAGGTACGGCCATATTTTTCTAAGCTCTTCAAAAACAACTGCAAGTGTTTTCCATTTTAAACCCACAAGGTCGAACATTCCAACAGAAGCAATTCTATGACAAAGAATTATTCTATGATATGTATTATACATAAAACTTTGTTTTCCTAATTGGTGAAGACAAAACCGTAAAACATTGTAATGAAAATAATCAAACGAACTCAGTCATGAGCTGCAAGTTTCATTTTTTTAATGCACATAATTTATTTTATTTAATATTTAGAACTCCGGCCGTTACAATTGATTAAAAAAAATATCTAATTTGAAAAATCGTTATTTCAAACAAAATATTTTCCTTAAATCAAAGTACCAAAACGTGAGCCACCATTTACGAGTTGCTATAAATTTTGAAAATATTTGAGAAAATTATTCAAAGTACCTTCACCGTAGTTAGACGGATTCTTCGTGAATATTCATAAAAAAATCATTTTCCTCAATGCCTGATATATCTTCATCAAATTTTATTTGTTTTTACCATAAACTAAAAGTCCCTCAAACCTTTGCATACACCCCGCCATGATGGTGAAGGCTGTGGGCTTTTCCATATTTTTTTACTCTCTTTATTTTTTCCTGCGTTAAAACCTTTCCTTTTCCACATCATCGCCATCATTATCACAGTCGTCACCATCGTCACCACCAACGTGTTCGCCATAGAAATGGAGCCTTACCGGGACGAAAGCATTACATCATTTTCCCTCGCTTCTCTCCCTCCGCTCGGCCGTGTCGCCTGTGGTAACAAAACAATGACTCTAAATGTTTTTAATGGCGGCCAGGATTTGAAATATTAGATTTTATTAGAACGGCTATCGCTCAACGGTACTGAGCGAAGCATCTCCAGCACGAACGCAGGACACTGACTCGCTCCAATGAATAGGAGGTTGAAGAAGCAACAGGATCGGTGGTCGGTGGTGGCTCGCTCATCACCCGCACTCCTTCCTCCGTCCACTGCTTCCCAACGTCATTAGAAAAATCAACATCAGGTTCAGTTGTGGTTGTTGTCGCTGTAGAAGACGTCAGTTCAAACAAGGAGTGTCCCTCCCTTTTGTGATTTCCAGATTGAGAGGGACTCAAGTGAACGGCGAATGGGCTTTGTGAGAAAGGGGATCCGCAACACTATGGATGGGCTAGCGGGAAGGGGAGTGTTAATTTACGACGGCGGATTTTTCTTTTTATTGTTTTTAATTATATTTAATGGCAAGTGGCCGGCGTTCGCTAGCGACGCGAAGGAGCAGAAACCTCACGTCCTTCAAAAAGCGGCTTCCCCTTTTGCTTGCGTACCCGTAGCAGTCGGTGAGGAAGGGTAAAACATCATTTTTTGGAGACAGCAACGAGGTAAGGGGGCCGTGCGGTAAAATAACCAAGGGCTGTTGGGGTCGGGTCGGTTTATGTATGGGATGGAGATTAATTTTCGCTTTTTACGACGAACACGGTGAACCATAAAGTTATGAGTTCCGCACCGACGCCGCAACTCCACACCACCGCCGCCCGAAACGAGGCTAGCAGTGACTTGGGGAGCTGACAAAGACCGACGAGACGAGTAATGGGAGCCCATTCATAGGTGCGGGAAGATTTATTGGCGAATGGTTTGCGCTAAGCCGCTCGGGGACAAGTGCACAAGACTGCAACAACACCTTCCCGCATGTATCGCTACACGTACGCTTGAAGATGTTTGAGAACGCTAAATTAACATGTCAAAAGGTTCGCACACGGTGAGAGGACGGTCTGTTTATTGCAGTCCTGTTGCAGTTGCGTATGCCAAAGCACGATACAGAATTGATTTCTGCAAAAAGTCATTTTTAATGTCGCTTGTTACGGGTCTTCACAATTCTTATGCTACAAGATTTCTCTGTTGTGCAAATGCATCCATCAAAAGCCAGAAACTTTCACGAGATGCACCTCAAATTCAATACAAATTCTTAATCATTCTCGAACAAAAAAATATACCTTTCAGTTGGAGTTTATTGCGAAGATTTCGGGTACTTCAACCATTCAAAACCGATGCCCATTAATCACCAACCGTGCTGAAAAATTCTCCCAAAATGCAAACGAAGCAAAGGAAAATTTACCTTCAGAAAAGCTTTTGTGGCATAAATTATGAACCACTTGGAAACCCATTCACTGCCACACGAGACGCTGGTTAGTTCTCGTATTCCTCCCATCCGGTGGAAGCTCAGACACAGATTACTTGACTCATAATCTTCCCTGCCAGTCCAGGGAGCCCTCCAACGGTACTATTTCAATGTCTGCCTCATCATGATGAAGTCATTTCACCAGTCCGAGCCGCGGTAGAATCTTCACCTCAACGAGGCCCTTTTAGGGAAATATTGCCCCATCGACTGTTCCATTTTACCTTCGACCCGTTTGCTTTGCGTGTTGCGACCAAGAGCAGGCATTAAAATAAAGTCAAAAAGCGATGACCACCAGTGCTCGCTAGAGATCGGAAAAGATTGAACCGAGCTGACCTGACCGAGAGCTATCGATCGAGAAGAGCGTTGTGGCGCTTGGCGCAATTTGGTTAGCCAGCCACTGCACGTAGTTGCTTTCAAGCATAGATCAGTGGGTTTAGTTTTTCTTTTGGTCGTAAAAACTGCAACGAAAATCAAACAAAAAAGAAGATCCGTTCCTCGTTGAAACAAATTACGGCACACAGCACCGAGGGTACTGAGCAGAAAAGTATTGATTTATGAAGTACGTCGCAAGTCAGCTGCGCGTTGTTGGAAAGAAATTGACTGGTCTGGTGCCTCACGAAGGGAATTACTCCTTCACTCTTTCGCTTGGTTTTTGCATGCTCATGTCCTCGGTCGATGTTTGCCCTTTTTTTTAAGGCAACGTCCACAAGACTCATAGCAATCATCGTGAACGTCAATCTGTTGCTAGTTTTATGACCCACCACGAACAGAATGACACAGTGTAGGACGTTTGGAAAGCATATTTACATTTCTATATTTTTTCTTTTATCATTTATGTGCATAAAGGAAGAATTATTCATTTTAAATAGTAGCTTCTTTCACCAATCCAACCGTTTTAAACATAATCATAAATTGCTTTCAAAAATGGAAACACTTTTCAATCCCATTGAAACAGCGCACATCGTAGTTCCGTTCGCTTCAATCATGCAAACGTCGATTAGAAAGCTAGCGAAATAAAGACATAAAAGTCAAACTTTGACAGCGAGCGATGGAAAACATCAAACACCGCAAACAGCCAGTTGAGTGGGGCGACAGCGTCAATTCTATTGGCAATGGCCACCCTTTAGCGGGCACCACACACACAAACACACATCGAGGGCATGGACTCCCCACCCCCCCAGCTTGACTTCTTTCAGTCATGAAACACACAACTTCAACCGAATGTCCTTTCTTATGGGTAAGGGGATTGGATGGGGACAGAAATTGCTTTATAGCTTCAACCACCCCGCTCCAACCCCAGCACAGTACGCTCAGTTAGCGAGGTCACCAAGGCGAGTTGATTGGAAAAACTCGAAGCGATAACCGAACGACTTACACGGCTACACACGGTGCAATCATAAATGGTTGATGAAAAGGAAAACAACATTGACGGTTCGCTGGGATACTTTCAGCGCCGAGACGAGAAGGAAAAACAACAATAAACCTTCAACCTACGGTCCATCGTCCACATCGGCGACCGGTTCGTAGCAAACCGAGCTGGGGGGAAGTCACTACCAAGAAAAACAAAAACCGACCCCCTTTTCCCCCGCACCACAAAATAAATCCTTCATATCACGACAAAATGGAAAATGCTCGTTCCTTCCACTCACCCAAGCAACGGTTTTTATGTGGCGTAGTAAAAATCGACCAACATTTATTGATTATGCAATGTTGTTTGGGAGGGGAAGGGGGGTGGTGGTTGAAGGAAGTGGCAGGTAAGGTTTTATTGTTTCGTGATTTTTTTCTACTGCTTCTTGTGTGTGCAAAACACAAGAAATGAGCCGTTTGGCAGATGAATGTGGGGCACATTACACTATAAAGAACAAAGAAGGTATTGCGTAATTTTTCAATTACGTTTGCGGTTCAAGAATTTACTCGTGCGATCGTTAATATTTGAATGCTCGTTTAGGGAGGTATTTGAAGGGAAATGTTTTTCATTTTAACAGAAAGGTTTATCGGTTATCGAAAAAGAGATCAAAAAGAGCAATGTTTATTAGTGTTTCTATATCATTCATGTGATGTTGGTGAGCAAGATGAGGGAGAACGTGAGCGGTGGGAGACCGATAAGAGAGCGAGCGAGCGAGAGAGACGTGTTAAAATATATGTATATAAGGAGGATACAGAGGGGAGAAATCAGTCGCATACGATAGCCGAATCAATAAAGTGTCTAAGCAGATCCGCTGGCATTGTTTTGCTGGAATTGAGAATTATCACATTCATATAAAAGAATATGCGAAAATCTCATCCACATTTTCTATGTTCCTGTTTCGCAGTCAACAGTCTATTTCTATAATGTTTGAAAAGGCGTTAAGATTTTTGTTAGAAGATTTGGATACCTTTATCATTTTATCAAATGGACTATGAGAGGGAAATCCTAGGAGATCCTAATTTTAATATTTACCTAAAAAAACTGCTCTGAATTAAAATTTGTACAGTATTAACAAACACTGTTCAGATGAACCTTAAAGGTACTTACATGTCGTTCGATAACCAATCAAGTAAAACAGCTTACAGTGGATTCCAATTAATAAAACAAAACGAGCAAATCTCAAGACAAATGTGGCAGCGCAATACAAACACTTCTAACGACATCATGTGATGCGATGGCTTTTCGTGAGGGTCATTTCTCTTTTTCAAACACATTAAAAACCCTTCGAATAGAAGATTTAACACATTACAAACACTCCATAACAAAACAAAGGAAGGTCGCTCAGTTTCTTGGTTAGTACGAAAAGAACAAAGTGTTTTAACTTGTTTCTTTTTATATGACTTTGTACTCGATTTGTTTTTATAGTTATGTCAATATGGTAGAAATAGTTACAAACAAAGAAAACTGATAGTTGTAACGACACGGTGAAAATAGTCGCAAATATAGAAAAGCAGGATTGTACATGTACACGTAGCCATAGAAAGAGCCAAAACACATCGGTGATATGGTTAGGCCTTGTCCCAACTAGGGTTGTTGTGCCTCTAAGAAAGAGAAGAAACGCATACTAATAGAAAATTTAGATATTAATCCTAAACAGAAATTTATGTATTTATAAATATATGAAGGACATAATTATCGTTTAATGATATATGTACAATTACTGTAAGGTAATTTAAAAATAAAACACTTTTTCAAAAGTAAACCGAATTTCATCCTTCAAAACATTGTTGAATCTGCCGTTAAAATTTGTAAATAAGTTTTAGTATATTGCAACACGATATCCGGATGTTCTTGCTAAACAGAAAACGCATGACGTAAACTTGGATAAAATTATCTGCTTCATACGTTTTGCAGATAATAAAAAATCTTTAATGGTTAAAGCAATATACTATCCAAACTAAAATCTGTAAAATAACTTACAGCATTTATATAATTGCAAAATATATCCTCAAATCACACAAGTGTCAAAATTAGTTGAACGGAGCAAAATTACCCGTTTTTGCTCGCTTTCCACCCCTCCCGAAAAAGTGCATTAAAATCGCAAAACAAAATGCACATACATTCAGCCCTACACTGTACACAACAGCTGCTAAATGAACAAGCATCGCAACACATTATTCTAGTGATGCAAAAAGGCAGCCCAAACCAAATGCACCCGGCCCTCTAGCTCAACCTGCCCACCCGCCGGTGTGCGCTGGCAAAACCGACGACAACGACAACGACTTCGTGTTAATCCTGTTGTCATCTTCCAAGTCACGGGGCTGGTTCTTTCGCCCCGACACGTTTCGATTCGAGCAACATCATCATTTTCCCTACCAAACGACTCAGGGTGTCTGTGTACCGTCCGTCCAAAAAAGAAAGCGGAAGAGTAAACTCGTGATCCATTTGCAGATTTTCTACACCTGAAGCGATTGTGCGACTGCTGGTGGATTGGTGGTAGAGGCGTACGAGCGGGATGCACCTCTTGTTTCAATCTCCAGCCCGCACACAAGGTGATCGGGCGGAAGGGGGCGGGGGAGTTGAAAATGAAAAATAATTTTCTCCCATTGTGCAGATGGATGAGGAGAAAAGGAACCGTCCAAGATGGGATGGTACACCGGCAAGGAAGCCTATGTTTCGCTGATAGGAAATGGTTAAGAATGACTGCACCGTACACCGTCGTACGAGAGGCATTGCAGACAGAGAAGCTGCTGCAGAAACGGAGAGTGGCATTTTCTTTAGCATTGTCTTTCCCATTGCTGTCTGTCCGGGCCCGTGTGTGGCTGTGTGTGATCAGATCTCCTTCGCAGTGCCTTGGATGGGTGCCACACAGAATGAGCGAAGCCGTACACTCCGCTCCCCTGCCCGGCGTCCTCTGCTCGTGGCAGGAAAAGAAAATACAAATAGTGATTTTTCATTTTAAATGAGAGCAATTTGTTATCCCTGATGAGGATAATGTAGATTTGTTATCCTGCTTCAGCCGTGTGCAGCGCCCGTATACCATACGCTCAGAAGCACATCACCACACCAGCAGCACCAAACAACACACAACAGCCAGCCATTTGTTGCTGGCACATCCTTTCGGTTGGCCCATTATTGTGCGGCGATGGCATGCTGCGAGCTGCCCCTCCCGCTGGAAGCACGGAAAACACCGGAATGGTTTCCTCTCGTTCAACCGTAATCTTGCCAAGGCTGCACAAGCAAGCAAGGATGCGAAGGGAGAATGGAAAGCTCGCCTTTCGTGGGCGGGATAAAGGTTGCAGCAGGGCGACTGTGAATGGCGTACACGCAACGCACAACAACACACATGGAGAGAAAAAGTGATCCCACGAAGATTAAACAACGAATGAAACGAAACCACACACACACACACGCGTGCATACATACAGATACGTGTACACTCTTGTGGAAATCCTGTCAGACAGCGAAAAGAGGTGAAGTGGAAAGCGTGGTGTTATTTTCCATCCTTTCTTTTGCGGACCAGGATGAAAAGGGAAAAGCTTTCAAGAAAAGCTTCACGACTCGCGTACTGCTGCTTGCTGGGGGGGGGGGGTCGGATTGCGCGCTTCAACTCTTCCGGCCAGCAGACTTAATGAAAGAATCTTGTACCTTTTCCTTTGCGCGGCCCCCGGAAATGTTTGCATGGTGGGAAGGGGGCCGGTGCGGTTTGACTCTGCGCGGGAAGGAAGAAGTTCGGATCGAAGGGAAAAAGGGGGGGAGGGGAACGGAAGTGAACTGAGCGCATTGCTTACCTGGCATGCTGTGGCCCCACGTTGCCGATGTCGTGCGCCGAGCTGGCCGTTATTTGTGAGTCATTAATCGCGAACGATTCCATGCCTAATGGGTTTTTGCATTTCTCTGTAATTAAAGAGCGAACGATGAAATGTGGGTTAGAGAACGGGGTCAATTAGTTTTTTTTTTCTTTTCGGTGAAAATGGCATTCGTCCATTTTTTGAGATGGTTTTCCTTCCCGGATGAAAACGTCGGATTGTCGGATGTTTCAGAAAAAGACATGGTTTGATGTTATAATAAAAGAGTAAACTTGTTACAAGGCTGTTACACCGGGTTTCATTCCTTCATAATAAATGTTTCTCATTTTCAAAAAAAAACCTACGAGATGAGACAAAACTGCTGAAATAAATGTAGGGTATTATTATAGAAAATCCTTAAATATGTTGTTTTTCTACATTCAGTAGAAACGATATAGACATTTGATGGTGAAATTTGATTGATGCTTCATCGTATTTATTAAAAAAAAAAATGTATCATCGATGCCACAAAGCATTGTTACATTTTTTTATGAATTAAAAAGGAAATCAACTAAACAAAACACAAAAATATGTATAAGCGAGTTTTAAACCAAAAAGTAGATAACCGGACGAACAAAAAATCAGAAAAAATCAGCTCTTGGTTTGAATTCTTCATTGACTATTTTAATCTACTTGTTGCTTAAGCAACTGCTCGTTCAATGTAACTCACACAGCGCTGTATCCGTTCATCACAAATTTAATCTCTCTATTTGATGGATTTCGGTCAAAATGGAGCACGAAAGCTCGTCTTTTTCCTCCATATAAAATTCTGCAAAAATCCTCAGCAGATTGATTTCATTATGAGCTTACATTTACCCTAACATCGATGCAAACAGCAATGTTTTGCCCTATCTTTCAGTTATTCTGACACATTCTACCGCGCTCAACGACATTGTACAATATTTGTATACATTTGGGACACTAGTAAATGAGTACCTCATTTCCGAAGTAAATAATCCTAACAATTCTAGCTTCAGCCAAGATGTACCCAAGTCAAACTTTCAATTAAAGTATGATTTTCTGGCTTGTACCCCAACAGAAAACGAAACATTACTTTTTCCTTTTCCAGAGAATTGCGTTTTTGCAGATTAGCTACAGTTTGATAGACTTCGACCAAGTTATAGGTCGTTTTTATTCGATATTTAATTTCACACACGTTGTCACTTTTAATAATGTCAAGTAAGGCAGCTACGAAAATACATCGCGGGCAACAAACTGTGCTACATCATGGTTTTATGAATCATGAATATTATTTTTTGTTTTTAAAGCATTCGATACACATGTGGGTAGATAATTCTTTTTCATGATTTTTCAGGTCATCAGGCTAGATGATTCCATTTAAATAAACATTGTAAAACCACTAATATCTTGCTAGCAGGCCCAAGCCAACCAGCACATGAAACGGCATCCTTCTGCCATAAGGAAATAAATACAATTAAAATAGCCACGTTACGGTTCCCAGTTTCACCTTCACTTCCTCAAACACCCCTCAAGAGCATTCATAAACACAGTTCTCAACACAACACGTCAACGCACGGATCGACCCATACCGATGAATAATTGAAGCTCCCGTAATCAAGTTACTAAAGCTGGTACCTTAACGTATTCATTAAAATATTATTTCTTTGCAATGGTTCGGGCTCGGTCCATCATCATGGCCTGCTGAAGAGCAGCATTGCCACCCCACGCTACAGCCATTCTCAAGCGGTTCCCGTCAAACTGCAAAGCGCAAAGCCAAAGATGCAATTGATGAAATGAAAAGCGCAACCCGATTCCATCCCCAGCAAACCGTGCACGACACCCAACTGCTGCACGCTGATGGCCATTTGCTGGTCGGAAATAAAAGACCCCAAAGTCGGCAAAAGGGTCGAGCCCCGGTGTGCGTCCCTACTTCATGGAGTCGTTTCTGCGAGCGGCATTTCAAGAGTATAATTAAGGCGCAGACCTTACGGCCGGGCTGGATGCGACGGTGAAGTACACCTTGGCTCGCCGGCTCGGGTCAAAATTGAAGAGCTAAATTGCATCTGCTCTCGACCTGCTTTTTCCAGTGCGTTCCACAATTCTTGGATGCACTGAATTCCACCACGCGGCCTAGACCACGGCGGTTGCTCTTCTCCATCTACCAGCAGTGGGATGAGTGCTGTACGCCTTCCGTGGTCGTCATAAATTTAAGACCACTTTTATCCCATTGCGAAATGCATTGAAGTGGCGTGGTAAGGTATCGCTCGACACCGTACCTTGATTTCGGTTTGAAGGACGCATTACAGTCCCGCACACACAGACATCTTTTTGAGAGTACAATTTCATGTCTTACGATTGTGCAGCCAAGAGCATCATCAACCGGGCAGGAGTAGCGTGGCTCGAAGAGATAATGAGAAATATTCAAACTGTTTAGGTCGTCCTCCGGGACTCCGGGACTAGATTCGCTTTCGGAAGATAGTCTTTACGCGCTTGTGAGTAGGACGCAGGCATGTTCTTACTCCACTCACAATTAATCGCCATGAAGTGGAGCAAAAGTTTTGCCCCATCATCGTCATAGCCTTTGGGGAGATAGGGTTGGAAAAGGAAAACCTGCCGGAAGTTTTCCTAGAGCTAGATGGATTCTTCCCTTCCAGCAGTGTTCTGACCGTGACCTGCTTATGGCGACCCTCTCCTTTGCTCCTGTTCGTGATTTAACTTTTCCGAAACACTTTTCCCTGCTGCTAGCCCGACACGCCATCATCGTTATTATTTGATCGGAAAACTTAGGTAAAACGCACTGCTAATTCCGGCCCACGGTTTGGTGACTGTGTATAGATTTGCTTCTCAACTCTCTCGCCTACGTGGTAACGAATCTTGTTTGTGGAAAAAACGTTAAGAACTTTTTTTTCCTCTTTTTGGTGGGCGATGGAAGTAGAGACAGCCGGATCCGAACTTTGCCTGTCCAACTAAAACTTTTCTAATCACTAATTGATTGGATGCTTAAAGGATGGTCTAGAGGGAATGATGTCGCGCTATAACTTGGCCGAAGAATAGAGTGCAAATTGTTCTTGGTAACATCCTCAGTATAATTGGGTTCGGTGGTTCAGCAAATTGGAGGAACAAGAATATTATCGAACTACAAAAAAAGAGCTGAAAGAAGTTTCAGTAAAGAATTTGATTATATTCATAGGAACATAACTTGCTTCACAACGACCTTACAAGGAGATGGTTCTTAAAATTACTTTAAGGTTCTTTCAATAATTCTTGTACAGATTTAGATACACTTTAAGACGTCAATCCTTTCCGTCTAATTATAACCCGAAAATTCTTCAACTTCCATTTCAATAATGAGTGCAATGGGCTACCGTACCGGAGTTCTCAAAAACCGTGTTTAAAGAACTCCGTCGAAAGACACTAATTGTCATGCACGGCCTGTAGAGGCTCCGATTTCTTCCGTCGATCGTCGAAATTGGAGCTCCGCTTTTGTTAACCCTTAACGAGCGCACATCGATTAGCCTTTGATTATGAGAATTTCTCGCTCTTTCTCTCTCTCACACTCTCTCTCCCTCTCTCTCTTTCTTTCTCAACAAACTTTGCGCCGCTTCTTTGCGCCTGTAAACTGACATCCCATTCTAATTATCCATTTATTCTCGGTCCAATTTTTGAGACCTTCATGAAATTTGAACCGAGACCGCTGATGGAAAAGAGGGAACGTTCTTCATCGTTGCTCTGTGCCGTGATGGTTTCGTGGTTCTCACACTGGGGTTGGATGAAACGAGAAAGCGAGAAAAGGGATGCAAAGACGGAGAGTGAAATCAAATTTCACCCACCAGAATGACATTTAAATGTCACTCAGTGCTCGATTCGTCATCATTAAAATCGAATCGACCGCAGGGAAGAGAAGATCACCATGTCACACCGCTCGTCAACCCGATGTGCCCTACAGACCAGCTGTGATATTTGTGAGAGAGTTTGATGTCGAAATGATGGCCAGATTTAACACTGAACGCTTCAGAACCGTTACAAGTACCAGCATGCACCGAGGAAAACCTCATAAAAGACGTTTGATATCATGTAGATCCGGAACTGCACATGGTCTTCCCTAGACCTATGGTGGAATTTCCGTATCTTCAGCGTTGGAGTAATTCCTGTTTAAAGAAGAGATCAGACTATTGATGGCAGGTTCTCGTATAGAAATTTGCTGAACGTCCGCAGCGATGACTACAACACAATTGGAACCGTTTGGAATATCTCCAAGCATTAGCTCCAGCTTTGCGATTAGGTTCTATACAGAACAATGCATGATCTTTCAATCGAGCTTATCAGATTAAAATGTTGTTCAGACTGCAGACTCAGGAGTGAAGATCTCTTTGTTGAACGAATCATCTTACTACCTTGCAGTGAAGATTAAAACATTCTCAAAATTTATCAAATATATTACTCTCCGGCGCTCATCCAGAAGCTTCCCGAAATAAGGGTAAGAGAAACCATGCAAAATTGATGCCCTTTCCTACCATTATCCTTTATTTCAATTGCAGCACAACGGCAAACTCTTCAGGCAACTCCATCGTCAATCATTCGTTGCTTTATGACTCCCATTTGCTTCGTAAAAATGAATGAAAATTGTTTTTTTCTCTCCTGTTGCCCGAAGTTTATATAGAACGATACCAACCCTTCATACCTTGCCCGGTAACTCGAAGCACTAAATGAATACTTAATGAGTACAATTTCCATCTGTAGCTAGAAGTGAAGTTGCATTACGATTTCTCTGTTTTTGTTTCTCTTCTCCAGGGCCTCAAAATGTTGAATGCTTGCCGACTCTTTGATTCCGCTTTTATCTGCGCCTGTTGGGCCCACATAAAACGGAACTGTTGCAACACATGCACACTTCCGGAAGCCAATTGTTCTCTTGCTGCCCTTCCCCACCACGACAGGCTCCTCAAGTGAATGCGTAACGTCGTGGGTTCGCGACGGGTTTTGCTCAAATCGCATCGCTCCAGTCAGTTGTAACGGGAGCCACAAACGATACATATTTTTCCGTTTCGAGAAAAACGGATTCCATTTTCTTTGCAGCTCTCTGACGAACGGTATAAATTTGTAAATAAGTAATCGCGTGCCTAAATAAAATATGTATTTTTATTATTCCCGGCTCATGCGCGCTCTGGCCGAAAGGAACCAGCAGTGCTGCTGTATTTTCGCGTCCCGTCCTCACCTGTGCAGGTGGGTTGAAAGACTCTCCCTCGGTGTGCCTTTTATTTGCTACGCCGATGGTATTTTCAATGGACGCGCATTGGCATCGTGTGTGCTCCAGGGCGGCCACTGAACCAAGCCGTAATCGAGCAACATAACCCGTCCCGCTTTTCACAAGCTGGTAGCGCTAAACAAAAGCTGGCAAAGAAAGAAAGAAAAACCTCTCGTGCCCAAAAGGTTTTATGCCCTTTCATGGTCGCGCCTTGGGCGGTCTTGGAGGCAGTAGAAGCAGCAGTCGTACGAGGCACTAAAACGAAACCAAAAAGATTTCAGCACGGTCAACGTTGGTTGGGGAAAGAATTTTACCCACAAAAAGATGGAGCTGAGAGCATCTTGGGCCACCGGGTTATAGGGCCCAGGGTTAGAACTTTCATCAATAATAAATTGATTTTCTGCCCCAGCAATTCAGCAATTCTTCGCTCGGAAGGTCCGCGCCATTTCGGAGCTCCAGTGGACTGTTGCGCTTTTCCAACGTCACTTGGTGTCGGTGCTTACACGACACACGATTCGGCAGAATAACAACAGCATTCAGCAAACGGGAAAGGAATAAATTATTCACCAGGTACACTGGAGGCCGCCCTTTTCCTCACACCGTGTCCAGACGATGACCATTCCAGGAGTCGAAGGATTTACGAGAGATGTGGATCCAACGTCTTGGGCAATCTTGTACCGACACGTCTCGATCTTACCTGGTCTTCATCCCCCCCCCCCCACCTAAACATCCCTTCCCAACTTTAAGGCGGGTGCGCGTGTAAATCCGAAGCATGTGCGGGCGTAGAGCATGCCTTTATTGGTCCTTCGAGCCGGATGAGAATGTTGGAAAACACGTCCAAAGTCCAAGATGGTCGTCATAAAATTGCATGACAACGGGCTTTTTTGTGTGTTTTTCTGTTGTTGTTTACTTCCTTCCGGGAATTAGTAGCAGGGTTCAGCACAAAAGTTAAGGATGATCCAATGGTAATCGGGGAGGTCACATGAGTGTGAGTGCAACACAAATATTCTCCCAACAAATTCCATCAATTTCGGAGGAGTTCTGAGTGAGTTTTTTCTTTCGGTCTACTCGAGACGGCAGACTGAACGCATTCGACTGCTGACTGCCGGCCGGAATGTCTCCGGTTTATTGAACCACCATAAAAGCTGGGACCGGATGTAACCCCTACGACCCACGGAGGGTGTGCGTGGGAGAGAAAGAAAGGAAGCAAATAAAAATATTAAATTATCTACCAATGGTGGCTCTAGGCCACCTGATGTTGTTGAGGGTGATGGAGCTCATCAAACGGGCGTGAGGGTGAGAAATAAGGCAAAACCCCAAAACTGAACCCAGAATCGAACCGGCGACCGTGTCGTGTAATGTTTACGGATATGAATTTTATAGCAGATTAATTCCTTTACCAACCCAATCCCCATTTGACTGGCTGGATGGACTGAATAGAGAATAGAGGAGAACGGTTCGAACGGTCAGCCGTTACAGGGGTTAAATTCCCATAAACAACTTTTGCTCTTAGTGTCCCTTTTCGGACGGACGGGCAATCAAATTGTGACCCTTTTTTATGCTTTGGGAGGGTTGGGAGGGATGCGGGTCAATCGCCCCGGAGGCTACGAGGCGCTAGACTAAGAGCTTTACGCACGATTTGTCTGAAATGTATGTGCAAATTTGACAATCGCCTGAAATGTGTTTTCGGATAAGGGCGTGATTTTTACAGATTCTGTTATTATTTCAAACTCCGAACTGGTTTGTGAATGGTGTTTTTAAAGTTTTTGTGATAATAATCCAATCAGGTCTGCTTCGAAAGAAACTTTCCCAAATTAGCTGTCGATTGTCACGCCACAACGAGAGATATAATGGAAAGCAGACGGATGATTTCTAATTCCAAATTAAGACTTGATGCTCATGAATGAATTCCTAAACAAAACAAAAAAAATATTTAACTATCATTTACATTTTTTCTCTTCAATGTTTTGATTTATTACCATTGCAAGGAAATTTGGCATTGGAAGCTAATTGAGAGATGAATATGGAATAGCATCCCAAGACAGTTTTTGGTTTGATTAAGTTTTATTCGTAGGATAAAAAACACACGAAACAAGAAAACTGTTTTTCTACAAATTTATAGATACAGTAATAATGTTTTTTAACAAGTTTTAAATGGTGCGTTTTAAATAATTTATGTTTTACACTATCATAATTACCGAAGAAATTCCACCAACCTAAGCATACCGTACAGTTTGTTCTCCGGTTACATTAACTGCTAATATCCAACAACCTTCATCCACCGTAATTCAGCTGAAAATCCTCCTACTGCTTGCGGACACAAATGATGCATTGTCCGGAAATGTGAATTGACCATGCTCGCCACCGACCCACCCACTAGAGCAAGCTTCGGCTCAAATTTGAGCTCCAACTGTCAACAATTGCGGTTACGGGGCCCGAGTTTTCCTCCAAAAACTGCTCATTGTCCTCACCCGGCTCGGTCCAGTGTTAAAAATTACGTAAATAATCCCGTCATTGCAACACAGCCGACCAAGGTAGAAACGCAAACAGCATTCCAATTACTTCCATTGTTTCAGTAATTTGCACAAACTTTGCTACCGCCTGGCTGGCACGACACAACCCGTCGAATCCTGGGCTCTCTTCCCCTTTGTCAAGCCATGGCAACAATCATCATCATCATCATCATCTTGCTGCTGTGCTCCATCGAACAGGACAAAGCCTTGGCACAGCAAATCAGAACGACATAGGACGACCAGGATGCACATCGGATGCAGTGTAGAAACGGGGACAAAAGCAAAGGACCACCTAGAGATGGTGTGTCTTTGTGTTGCTGTCGAAGTCCACCGTACGGACGGACAACTTAAGCTCCCGAGGGTTTGCATGTTGTTGTGGATGCAGCATCGACCGGTTCGACACACCCGTGGCCATACTTGCCTTCTGCTAGGGCGCTGGGAAATGTTGGATATTTAGCAAATGTCCAGCTCGTCGGGTCGTGTCCGGTTGGCCGCATGTTTTGTTGCCTGCAGTTGCATAACTGGCGCTACTTTTCTGATTTCGTTTGTGTGCGTGCCGTACGGGGCAGCAGGTGGTAAATGCGGCAATACTGCAACGTTGCAACGTTTTCGTTCGGTGCACGTGCGAAGCAGTCATTTGGTATGCAAAGAAATATTTGACATGTTTATAAGTCGGTTAGGAAAACATTATCTTGCCCGTGCCATACACGCACCCGGAAGCTCACCAACACCGGTCATTGTAAGGGTTCACAGTTGATGCCCCGGGTGTTGTCCAGCATCATCTACCTTTCGTCCATCATCGAGGCTGTACTGCAACGTCAAGGAATTGTGCGAAAAATGCATTTCAACCTGGTGCAAATTTCAGTACGATGCTGCCCCTCTATGGAACCTGGTTTGGGAAAATTTCAATCACACCCGACCAAACACACCCAACCCAATCTCTGGTAAGAGCAAACCGAGAATGGTAAAGGGAATTTTCTCGACCATCGAGAAACAACAAACACAAAGCGCTCCTGCACGTGGGTGTGTGGTTTTGAGGTTTGCTGTTAAGGCTACACTTTGCCATTTGCAATGGTGAGAGTCGACCGAGAGGGGGAGAGAGGAACGGGAAGGTGTAAAAGAGCGAGAGTTGGCTCGCGGGATGTGGTCTCGGGTGCAACAACAATAACAGCATGGGGTAGCCGGTGCACTGATGCAAGCTGCTACAATCTTCACCCAAAAACGGGAGGGCCAACCACCCAGCTGGGATGGTAAAATTGTATGGTTTTCCTCAAAACCTGGCAGTTGCACTTAGGAATTGCAAAGCAAAAACAAAAAAGGTATTTTTATTCGTTTCACAGCAACAAGACTCCCGGTAATGCGGGGGACGGGCGTTCATCAACGTGTAAAAATACAAATGTAGCAACATTATTTTACATTTGAAAACATTGTATTTGACGCGTAATGGGAAAAATGGATGCAAGCGTTTCTAAACTCGAACTAGTGTGAGATTGGGAGGATTACACGCCCAACAGTAGATGGGCAAATTATTTAAATGTATTTTAAATCCATATTAATCTGCCTCCGGTGCTACACAGAAGTTACAAATTTTACTATCAGTTTTTACCAGTGGCACAGAAATAGAAATTAACAGTTTTACTGGTAGGAAGAACTATGAAAACCTTCGCTTAACAATTTTCAGTTGAAATTTCCTGGAAAAGGCCATAATTTGATATAGCTTAAGTAAGGATGTAAGCCAGCAACAACTATCCAAGAAAATGCACCTCATCTATAAAGATTTTTATGACTTAACGATTGATAATAAACTTGGAAAGCAACGACCAAATGCTGGCCCATTTTCTTTTTCCTGTTCCTTTTTGGCACATCATCCCTTGTGTAGCGACCTTGTTTTGGCCGCAACGGTTTCGAGCAGTAAGAGAAGCGGCTATTTGCACGGCGGCTAATTGGCAATGACAGGAGAAGCCGAAGAGAAAACGAGGCCCGACGAGAACAAAAAGGAGATTCTTCGGGGTGATCAACTGATCGGAAGCAGGCAGGAGGCTCTTAGCTGGTGACGGTCTTGGTGTGCGGATGTTGGGGATGAGAGAAAATAAAAGTGGATTAACGCGTAACACTAACATTAGTCTTTTCACTTGTTAGGTCATAACCTTCCAAAAGCTTTTTATCTTAAACGTTGCCTATTTTTCTGAGCCTTTGTGTACCAATAGCAGGTTAATCAGTCCCGCGCATGCAACCCGGCAGCGGTCCGAATGGGATTTGATGCAACGAAGGGCCTTATGACAAGCCAACCCTGTTACCGGTGGACCACCGAGCTAACCATCCTTAAATTGAATTAATACTGACAGCTTTGTAAGGCAGGCTAAAGGATACTCCCGCACAAAAATTGACAAGAATATTTATTTACTTTTCTTCGGCCAAGCTATATTTATACATACATAATTAAATAAGCAAGAGAGCAAGTTACTTTTAACTTCAATGATAAAATATAGTTGAAACCGCAACAAATAAATGCTCGTATTATTTTACAAAACTGTCTGACTTACCAAATTTTATCATAATATAGGTTACCAGACAAAATACTAAAAATTAGAAGCCTATCTGAATTGATATTAAATCAAATGTGTAATTCCATAAATTTGTTTTTGCAAAAAGGAAGTAGAAAGCACAATCCACACTCCATGCTGTAGGATTTCCCTCAATGAAACATCCGCTAAGAAGTGTTTAACACATGTTTATACTCTCAATCCACATTCCAACTCTAGTATCAATCGTACCGTACTGTAGCACTTACTACAACTTACTCCCAAAACACGACTCATCTGTTTCACAATTTACCACAAGAGATTAATGGGATTTGCAACAGTAGCATTAACCGCACGATCGCTGGTCAATCATCCGTTAAATAAAGAAAACCAGATTTTGTCCCAATTTGAGCACACACAAACACAGACACAAAAGGAAACAATGACGGAAATTAAGTACGAAGCAGTTTTGTTTTTTTTTTTCCTTTCACTTCTTTAGCCAAAACCACTGCAAATACCACAAAACAAGCGCACGGTTCACACAATAAGCAACACAGACACACCAACCCGCATTCGGGGGTGATGAAATTCCCCCGAGGGAACCCGGATTCCCAGGTTACCGGATACTGCTCCGTCGTCCCGCACAATTGGACACTCGGATATATACGATACTGTGAATGAACACGAGTGCGCTGCAGAAAATTGTGGTCAAATTTATTGATTAATATTTTTCCCATCTCCGTCCCTCGTTTTGTATGGGGGAACAATTGATTGTTTTGCCCCGGCTGAGAGTAGTTAGCTGAAGGAGGAGGGTTTAATTTCTGGGTCAATTTGGTTTTCTTTCTGGCACAGCTCGTTCAGGACAACAGGAAATTAATTGGATGTTGTGCTATATTGGTTCCCAGCATCCCCGATGAAATGATTAAGACGAAAATTGCAGAAAATGCTTGGTCTTTGTTGCAACAGGAAAAATATGCTTCAATATTTACTAAGATAAGATTTTTGTCTATGGAATTGTTAAAAAAGTGATTTTTGAATAAAACTTTCAAAGGTAAAATTGAAACGGAGATTCTCGTTTAAAGTCAGGATAGTTTAAAATCTTTACCTTCTAAAACTATTTTCCAACAACAAACCCTATTATTTCAAAGACAGAGCTTTCCTCATCCAATCCCGAGCAATATCCTTCGGCGGGTACACATCAAAGCTAAATGCAGTTTTCCCGCTTTCCACCGGCTATCGCAGTCAAAGCCATCTTCAAAGAGTACGCGCTCCGTTGCATCCTGGCTTGCGGCAAAGTAGGTTACAACGGGAACGCCAAAATTTGGCTTTTCCTCAACGAAAACCTGTACCGAGATATGCTTGCATTCAGCCGAGATGGATAGATAAACTTACTTTTGATGCAGCAACAGTTCCTCTAACGGTAAAACTGCCAAAAAACTTCCCTGCCTGCCAGTCCAAGGGACGCCGGTTATTTCATCAACGTCTTCAACGGCTCTGTGCTGCCATCGGACAGGAAGACTGTTGGTACGGGTAAAAGCTCTTTAAAAGCCCTAGAACCGCGCAGCTTGAGGGGATGTTGCGTGAGATTATTATACTCTTGTTACTCACGTCCGTTGCCCGGCAGGGCGAAGGAAATTCACTTTTCCACTCTAAGCACCAAGCGCCGTAACTTTACCGAGGTTGGAGCATTTTCGGTAGCAGACAGGAAGTTTTCCTTCCATCGTACTCAGCGAGGGAGAAGAAAATTGATTCTCTTCCTCTTAGCCGTGTTTTTCCTTGGCAGGTGTTGGTGCTTCCTCGGTGTCAGGTGATCAGGTACCGGCAGAGAAACAGCTTATAATTATGCAAATCAACTTAACTTACAGACTAAGAGATTTTCTTATCACAACGTGCCCGAATGGACGGACGGAAGAGAAGGTAAAAGTTGCTTAAAGTTTGATTGATTTGCACCATCCGCACCGGTGGGGTGAGCCGCGTGCGGGTGATAGGAAGTGAGAACCACTTTACACTATCGATTCACGGCACACTTAGATCTATGTTTGAATTTTCAAAAACACTTCAATAGAGAGAAAACCATTAGCGCAAGATGGCATCACCATTCTTTAAAACTCTTCATGCTTAAAATATTTTATTTTTTGGCCCACGGACAAAAAAAAAAACAATTCACTCCAAGCGGTTCCTTTTTTTTTGGGAGGAATTTTTCCCTTAAACCCTGCACAAATGCCACAGATTGTGTACCGTCCTCGCCGAATTTGGCGACCAAGAGCGGAAGTGCTTTGCCCCGTGGAAAAGTGGGACGGATAAACATAAGCGTATTATGAAACCGCAATTTGCATACATAATTGCTCCCGCACTAATTTGCATAACCAATGCCAAACGCCAAGGGTGAAGAAGAATGCCAAACAAAGTAAGCCGAAGCGGAGAAGAATTTGTTTTTGTTTCTTGTGCCTGTTCGAGGTACAAAAGGAAAAGAAAAAAAATAAAGAGCATACAATGGAAAGTGGGTAAAAAAGCGTAGCCAAAGAGCCATAAAAAACAACAACAACGGCACAATCAAACCATCGGCAGGGCGGTTTAGATTAAACACAACAAAATAGCAAGGCGTGCCTATGATTATGATGATGATGATGATGATGAGCATCGTCAACGTTCACGCCGGAGTCTTAATTTAATAATGTTTTTGCTGGGAAATTTTCTTCCACAGGATGCGTTTCTCGGGCCGTTTAAGGCAGTGCTTTAGCAACCATCGAACAAGATACTGTGTATCGGATGCTCTATTAGCCGGTCGAAGGCTTATGGGTCCCTCATTAATTATATCAAAATGTTCAATACAGCTTATCTATATATTACGAGCAACTGTTAGTTTAAAGAGAATGTTTTTATAGTAAATGATAAATTTTACTAATTAAACAGGTTTCGAAATCAATGTTAACAATGTGCAAATAAACGACAGATCTAAACCCCTAAGCGTTTCTCGAAGCGTTTGGCAGTCAAGGTTAGCAAAGAAAAGGTGGGTGCTGAAAAAACTGATAAAATCAAACTGGTATGAACCAGACGAAGTTTATTTGTTCTGTGTTCTATACCTTTCCTATGATTTTACACGATTATTTGAGTCTAAAGTATTGTTCGATGGCTGCCAGAGCGCTGCCTAAAACAAAAAAGGGTTTATTTTGTTTCAAATTTTGCTGTTGAAAAACAGAGCTGTACACACAATAAACGTTCTCTTTGGATTTGAGCAAACTATTCCTTTTTTGTCGTTGGATTGTGTCGATTTCAATTTGAATATTTCTGCTGTTTCAATTAAACCGTTCTTTTTTCATCCAAATTTCTCTCAGAAACGAGCATCCGAGCATGACGCTTCCCACACAAGAGGCTGCTCCTCCAAAAAGTTCAACCCGATTAGTGTTCACATGGTCATAAACGTCCGCTTATGAATGTAATCCCTAATTAGCTCAAATTTATGCCACCGGCTACCACGCCAGCTCCGCGAGACGATGCGCGAAAGACACTGCAAGGCGATGACGATGCTTTCGAGTGGCGGACGGGCTCGCCCGTCCGCAGTTTCGCACCAGTGTTTGGCCGACATGCAAATGTCCAAACGATACGCTAATGCGAACGGATGAACGGACGGGCGGGTACGGGCTTTTTTTTCGGTTGATTTTCCAATTAGTGAAAAAACTGTTCTCGATGGCATGAAATCGCAAACCAAAAAATCCAAAAACACTGTTCCTAAATTCGAGAATCGGGTCGTTCTGCTGATCATTAGCACGAGTCGGGAAACGGGGTGAACTCGCTGCCCCGTTCAACATTGATACGTTTGAAGGCTATCGATAAAAACCTCTTTTTCGAACGTTAAAGCCTATGTTTGATGCCGTAAAGGAGAGAAGAAGAAAAAAACAACCCGTGCTGAAATTAACATAACTTCATCCATTAACAGACGGCCAAGGTCAACGTTTCCGTTCTATTACGGGATCTTTATCTGAGCGCGTTTCTTTTTTTGTTGGTTTTGTTTGGTTTGTGTGTTCGGTTGCTTCCCATCCGACCCATTATTTTATGTTGCTACTTGAGGAAACACGGTATCGGGCATGGATGATTTCATTTCTAATTCGATTGCGTTGGATGCTCGGCTGGATTGCTGCCCTGCGAAAGCAGTGCTCGTGCGTCAACAAACAGCGACGTGTTGTTCGATACGGGCAGAGGTTTTCTACTCGGGTTCTCACATGAGCAAAGTTTTTAAGCTTGTTTCACGTTTTGAAAAAATGTTTAACTTTTTTTTAATTCCCTTTAACAGATGTTATTTTTTCTGATAACAAAATATCAATGAAAATAGCGATACGGCCTGGCCGTTACTACCGATAAAAAAAATATCATTGAAAATATTTTTAGGTTTATTTTTTGGTTTGCGTACTGCTTTGACTGTTTAATGTTATATGGTTTAAATCTATTATTGTCGCTAGGTACATGAAGGTTGCAACTTTTATTTTCCTAAGTGTAAGATTGTATTTTATTAGTGACAGTATTATAAACCATTCATAAAAATAATGTTTAAGTCATGAGTGAATGATTTATTTGATGGATTGTCATTTAAAAAAACATGTTTCGATTCAAAATTTTGAATTTTTTTGAAAGAATTTTGAAAATACCTCTAACTCTATTTGTTGATAGAAATGTGCAATACTGATAACATCTATGGCAGCATTTCGATGATAAAATAAGCAGTACAGCAATTGAAAATAAAAAAAAATCTTGAGTTAAAAAAACACAACGTAAACACAATAAGTAATAAATTTAGCATTTAATAGATTTATATGAGGAATCATTCAAAACAATCATTTGATTTGTTTGATTTTTTATTGGGCGTTTAAATGAATAAAAAAAATTTAGGCTACATGCAATACGGTCAGGTCTTTGCTACCGAATACAAAAAATATATTTTTTTTTTTTTTATTCAGTAGTAACGACCAGGCCGTATTGCTTAAAGCTAAGCAACAAAAAATATTTATAACTATCAAAATCATCATAAAAATAAACCTAAAATATCAATACTCTTGAAACATGTAAAATATGGTAACAGAACCATACAAAAATAGGTGTTTCAAAAATATCCTGTCAAAATATTTTACAATACTAGACAGCTGTGTAAGTGCTGATTCAAGACAGATCATAAATTCTAGAAGCAGCTTGTATCTTTAACAAAACTTATTGATGCTTCACAGTAAATGAGAATTGTAAATAAAAAAGACACTCGTAAATTGACTTGAATTTTAAACTTTAATTTTAATTTAATTATTTAAATCTCATTTTAAGCTTCAGAGCCAATCACGCTAAATGCCTTTACACCAAAGGAAGAGCAACCCTGCAATTCGCCCATTGATTTCGGTAATATTTTAAAGTAAAAACACGCGCTGAAACCGTAAACCACTGCCAAGCCGCTGCCAAGCTCGGTGTTTTGATATTTCTAAAACAAAACCGGCGGAATGGAAAGGAATGAAAGGGGAAAATTGGGAGGGCATCACATCCCCAATCGCATCTCTATTCCCTGTACCGTGGTACGCCGAAACCTAAACAAACACATCCCTTCATGACCAGTGAAGCGCAGAATAACCAATTTCACCCGCAAAATTGACCAACTCCCTGTCCAACCCCCTCCCCTTTCCCGTTCTCCAACCCATCGCCCAGTTTGCATTTGCTTAGCGTTTGCCGATTAAAAACCAGCCCCCGGCCGACCATCGTTTATTAAATTACACCAAATCGATTCCTTTATCGGCGATTTTATCATCATTCTCTCGTCGGTTTTTGACCGTGCGCCCCTTACCGATCCGTACCTCATCTCGCCCTCCTCATTCGCCTCAAATGGGGTGGGATAAGTTGCTGACGAGACTGGAGCGAGAATAAATTTAGCAGCACCTTCCATTTTTTTTGCTGTTTCTCCCACACAAAGCGTTTTGGGGTTGAACTACATTTTATTACCAAGCCATCCACCCACTTCAGGGAGCAAGGGGGGCAGCAGTATACTGCCCCCCGTCGTTTATCTCGCGTTTCATATTCACTTCTTTTGCGGGATGCGAGCGATGATGTATAGTTATTGCAATTTCGACGCCATACTTGCCGCTCCTAGCTAAAAAGGAGAGATCCGCCCGACCAGATAGTGTGGGGGCAATAGTTTAGTGGCCGTATTTCACGCCACACTCCAGGGCACTCCGGCCACCCTCCTTGCGGAAGCATAATGATTTGACGGGACCCATTTCTCCCATGCCCCCTCGCAGGCCGTAAAAGCTCTCTTTCTGTACCAACCCCCCCAAAAACGAGAGTATATACTATGTGAACTTTTGTCGCACCATAAGCAGACGGTGCTGCTTGCTTTAACCTGCCCGGGTTGCCTTCCGAAAACGCCAGCGGAACTTTTATTGAACGCAGTGTGATTTATTATTCTTCCACAAACATGAATTATAGACAGTGGGCGAAACTAGCGAGAGGAACTACTGTACACACTACACACACACACACACATAAGACGCTTGAGCTGTGAAGGATAGCAACGAGAGAGGGAAAAACTTGCGTCCCTAATGCCCCCGCAAACCGGAACGTGGAAAACTCTTCAAACCCGGTCGACGAACTGGTCGAGTTTATATATCCTTTATCGAGCAGAAGGGTAAAACCGTGCAAGCGAAAGTTCTCTAACCCGGTCTGCTTTCTTAGTGGAAGTTCATTTTGGTGCAAAAGTTTGTTCTCTGTTGCTCGCTCGTCTCTTGGCTGTTTACTTTATTTTTCGTTTTTCCTTTTGGGAAACTGGACATGGGGCGCTTGCCGTGGCGAGTGTGGCGCGAGCTGTTGCAAGAGTGAAGCAGTTCGAAATTGAAGCTGCAGTTTGTCGGGAGTGTGCACATGATGGATATTAAAGTGGGCGAGTCGAAAAGGTGCATTGAAACGATTTAGTTTTCGAGAGAAACCCTTAAGCAAATCGCGTTAAATGTGGTAATATATATGCTTTATTATAATTACCTTTAAATATAGTTGTTATAGTATAGCTGGAAGCCATATTTTTAATTTATATTTCATGTTCTTTCTATCTTTAAAAAGAGACTGTATTTCTCTCCATTTCTTTGTACAGCAGACACATACACTACAAGCTCCATAAATCCCATTATCCCACACTCAGCTTTTCTTCTCAGCTTTTCCACGAAGTGGGTTGAAAATTTATGCAGTTTTTAAATTGAATTTTACCCTCCACTAGCACTAGGAGTTATGAATTTTAAAATTCAATCGAACTATTTATCTTTTCTACGGAGCAGGAGCTTCGCTTTGCAAAGTATCCTTTCAGGTTTTAATCCTACACCTCCAAACAACATCCTAACCGTGAACAAAACAAATCAAACCCGCTGGCTTCATTGCAAATGGCTGCTCGTAAGGAAGCCAAGCTGGAGGCGATATGATAAGCGTTCCTTTGGCCACCCCAAATGTAAGACTCTCTGTAGGAAGGGGTGCAGCAAAACTGGGACAAACGCGCAATAAAAAAGGGTTGTACTGTCATTTATCTGCACACAGGGTTTTCCACCAAATTCGTTCGCGGTTCATGGGCCGGATTTTGACGACACAAAGCGAAGCGCCCTGAAGCGAAACTGTCTTTCGCTTTAAGAGCAAACTTAAACATCAATCCAAGGCTCCAAACGGCAGTGAAGACCTCCTCGGGCATAATGCGTCCCTACGCTTTCCGTCATCGTACCGGCATCATCAATCACAAGCAACTACACACACACACACACACACACGTGCGCGCGGCATGGGCTCGAGTTATTGAAAATCGAATATCAACCCCGTGATGGAAATGAAACAATTCACCTGGCAGGGGAGGAAGAAGCGTGCCTTCCGGTGATTTTCAGGACGTTCTCGTACGATCGGCATTCTGCGCCCTTCGGAAACGGCCGTGTTATGGATTTTCTTGTAAAAATATTTTCCCCAAGCCAGCCAGAACGCAAGGGGGAGGTATGTTTATGGCATCTTCTGGCAGGGGAAGACAACGGTGAAAAAATGGATACACTTCAATAGCAGTAGTAGCAGCAGCAGCCCGGTTGTATGAATGTCTTCCCCGTTCGGTAAAAGAAGCCCGGAATCTTGGGTATGGGAATGTTGAAGAAACATCCTATCGATACACCAATAGGGCTAGGGAAGAGACGGTGAGAGGGATAGTGAAACGATTTCCTTAAGGTTTGTTTTTGTTGGCAGTGCGTTTCGTTTGAAATTGGAATAAATTACTGGAAAAAGGCGTTCGATATTTTGTGCACAGGTGACGCGTGTGTTGTTGTTTAAGGGTATGTTTGTGTTGCCGTGGTTGCAAAACTCAAGTTTACGGTAGGATGGGTTTTCATAGGAAGGCTCGTGATTTAGCTCCAATAAAGGTTTTTATACAGAAGATCATATATTGAATTGCTTTCCTATTCTATTCATACGGGAATAACAAACAAAATGACATGATTTATAAACAAAAAATTTAATTTTTAATTAAAAATAATAATTAAAAGTATGCAAGTAATCTACCATTCTCATAAATCTTTGCTGAAAAGATAAACATGTTGCGCTTAATTAATTCGGCAGTAGTGGCCATATTGCTTTTAACTGCAAATAACCTAAAGTTGTGAAGTTATAAACATATTAATATTATTATTTTATTATTTTTTAACATTATCATACGGTTGAACTAAGCAATACAGCCTGACCATTACATCCGTTGAAATAAAATAATTTGGTTGAAGAAGGTGCAGGTAAGTGGTAGATAGGTGCCAAGTCTTAACCATTATTTGCTTGAAGTATTTTAATTTAACCTACATGAAACATCATAATCATTAAAAAAACACTTTGCATGTTTATGATAACGTTACAAATCTAAAAAAAAAAACAAATAAAATTAGCAATACGCCCTGGCCGTTACTACCAAATAAAACAAAAAACAAATAAAATATACAATAAGTCGTTCGTAAACAATAAATAAATCGTAAAGGTACAAGAACATGATGTCCACACGTAACTTAATTAATTTGTTCATTTCACGTATTCTAACAAATGAGTTTTAATAATTTTATAGTTTCGAAGTTTTTTCAAACAAATATTTCATAAGAATAAAACTCTTTTTATTTTACTCATAACGATCAGGCCGTATTGCTAAGTGAAACTATTAAAAACGCTGAAAATAATGCATGAAAAAATAAAAATAGAAAGAAGGCACATACAAATTTCGGCAAAGAATACATAGACATTTTAAGGTAAAGGTAAAGGTAAAGATTTATCTATTTTTTGAGTTCGATTAGACGAGTTAGAGATTAGTTCTCCCTTTGAAACCGGAGTCATTAAAAATACAAATGCAAATTTGATACAAGACTGATTAAAACTTTATAAAAAGATAAGAATTGATCTCTAATCAATTCCACTTATCTCAAAATTTGCTTGAAATTTACCATTTAATTTTTTGTTTGCTTGTAAAATTGCATTTTGCCAAAAAATTTAAAAAATAAATTATTCTTTTATGTAAAAATCATAATTTTAACTAATAAAATTTTGGCAAAACTGTATTTTAGTATATTAAAACACCATGGCAGTAATTGCAGAACATGTATTAACTTTGACTGACAATAGGACCTGGTCGTTACTACTGAATAAAAAACTTCACTTTGACTGAACTCAGGGTGTTCCTCCCATTTTTTTGTTTGTAAGTTTTAACATTTTTCTCATCTAAAATTGCAACAAATGCACACCTGAACGGCAAAAAAGGAAAATGTATGTTATTCTCCCGGATGGGGTCAGTTGCGACCATTTTGCAGCTCCCCGGTGGATGAATGTTGACCTGCTGCTGCCATCTAAACGATAATGTTTCCCTGTTTTTTACTCTTCGGGTGATTTCTTGTACCTTCCGTAAAAAACGGTGTTCTATACGCATCCAAAAAAAAACACAGGTTAACATACTTTTGTAAGCCTGGAAAAACGCCTCCACGTGCAGCGGCATGCCTCACGTGTTACACACCGTCCTCCCCGACGCGGTATTTTCTTTCACCCATAGCGTGGGTTTGAGCAAACGTAAAAATTTAATAAGAATTTCTTTCGCCGAGTCACGCGGGTTTCGGTTTGCCTTTTTTTTGGGAAATATTTCTTACACAAAAGGGCCAAAGTATTTTGGGTTAAGAATTTTAATATTTTCCCTTCAAATCTTTGGCCACCTATTTTAAGTACAGCTAACGATAGGTTTTGGTTGTGTTTGTGCGATTACTGGTGGGTGCATTTTTTCTTAAATATGATTTGAAATTTTAATTTTTTTTTTTAAACAAATTTTAATTGCAAAAAGGATATCGCGTTTCAGCAAAATATAATCCCAAAGTATGAATGTGCCGAAAGCTGCTAACAGTCATACGAAAGTTATCCAACTGCCTGCATCTCTTTATATTTACTGTCCTAATTTTTACGCCTGTACACACGTACCATGCAGGGACCTGAATGCTCGCCTTCCCTGTGCAGCGTATGCAACTAGGTCACTGCAGTGTGCTGAATGATTCATTGGCTGCAATATGCAAATTGTCGACCCCCCCCCCGTCGTATGTCCAGCCCGTCCAGCCGTATCGTATCGCGCTGTGCACCTCCGTTCCGAAATTTCGTCAAATTTGTTAGAGAATTTTCGATTCGGATCCGTCATCCGGTAGCCCGGCAGAATTGGCCCTTTTTCGAACGCACGGAGCATGTGTGTGGGTGTGTGCTGATCCTCCCTGGAGCACGAAACTGGTCGCCGACAGAAAAAGGTCAGCTCGTGACATAAAATATTGATTTTCGCCTGACAGCGAACCAGTTGACTGACGCTCCATTGGCAAACGGGGCGACACATCCGGCCGTGATTGAATTGCAATTGGGAGGGGCAAAACGAAGCTCGGAAGGGGTGGGAGGTGGAAGGGGTTGTAAGGTTGAAATGTCACTGGAAGCTTTGGAGCGGCGTGGGCAGTTGCATTTTGGGAGTTTGGTGCAGTAATCGGGGAGGCCCGCCAGGAGCGTTCGCGTCGATACCATCAGTAAGCCGTCACGATTTTTCACACGAATCGATGCCTCCGGCCCTCCGAGTTGCAAACGCTGCCGTCATGCTGCTGTACGGGAGGTATTTTTCTTTTTTTCGCTCTCACTGTGCCAACTAAATAAAACAGCACTGAATGATGTTGCATTTTCCGTGGCGTTTTATTCAACATTCACACTTTCTGCACCAGAAGTTGTGATGAGCGTGGAAATTGGACGAAGATTGCGCACAAAATATACGAAACCAAATTGAATGAACGGCCTATAATCCAGTCCCGACTCGATATTGCTCTCCGCTTGCAATGGAACACTTTTTTCACTTTTATAACTACCCGCCTTTAAATGTTATTGACGCACTCAAGTGGCTGTGAGCCGAACGAGTTCGAAACCCATAAAACATATGTACCTTTCCTGCCCGGATAAGGTCGCAGCTTGGCTAAATGAAAATTGTGCTCACCCTTTTTACGGTGGCCCTTAAAAGATGATTGCTTGCGGATAAAATATGGTAAAGTGATCAGTTTTAGGAGTGTGTATGTGTGAGTATGATTCACTTCAATTGCACAGTGTTTGAAAGCAAAAATACAATTGTCCGAAAACGCACGTTTGATCCTTCTCTCTCTCTCTCTCTCTCTCTCTCACTCTCTCTCCCCCCCTCCCTTCTGTACTAAGCGTTAAAGCGAATCCGTAACACAGCTATAAAAATATTATAAACGTGAACGTTTTACTGAAAACCGTGGCGGAATTGGCTTCCTGCGAGGCTCATTGAAATTCCACTCGCATCGATGAGTAAAAAGCATTTCCATCATGCTTTCATTTCCTGCCGAGCGCACTCCTACCAGGAGGACCCGTAAAGGGTCTTACATTTGGTTCAATTTTACTCCGCTTATTT
Organism: Anopheles epiroticus; assembly: GCA_000349105.1. Classification (NCBI taxonomy): domain Eukaryota; kingdom Metazoa; phylum Arthropoda; class Insecta; order Diptera; family Culicidae; genus Anopheles; species Anopheles epiroticus. The sequence goes on along the minus strand of KB672022.1, from coordinate 1,478 downwards.
TTGCTGCACTTTCAGCAGTACACAGCAGAGTGTTGGGGTGGAAAAACAGAAGCCAGTACTGATGATCGATGTGATGTGATTGTTTTTGTGTGGTTTCGAAATAAAATAGTCCCAGAAAAAAAGCGACCAACCCTTCCTTCTCGGGTTAAATTAATGAAAAGGTTTTCGTCCTTCTACGAAAGCCACAAACAAAACACAAGAAATCATCTTTGTCTGTTTTACGGGGATACAAAGGAAAAGAGGAAAAGTTCATGAAGAAATCGAATCGAAAATTGATTCGAAAAGTACTGGCAGTTGCGGTGAGCGGATTCTTTTCCCACCAAAGACGAAGTTGAACCACAATCGATACCTCAAGAAAAACATCCAATTGAATTAAAGGAAAAACGAATGAAATCAAACCTTTGGAACTGCTGGCATACTCTCGGGGTGAAATTCATCCTTCTCCTCGCAATGCCACGGTTCGTTTTACCTTTTCACCCATCCTCCCTAGTACAACAGCAACCTTCTTTTCGTTCGCTGCTACCGAGAGCACGTCCCAAGAGCGACGCACGTAAGAAACGCGTCCCGGGAATCGGGAAATTGAAATAAATGATTCATATTAGATGACACTTGACCGGTCTCAAACATAATTCAAGGGTTCGGCCGCCAGAGCAAACCTATTCTTATGCGCGAGCAGGAAGGACGCCTGTGGGAGGGAAGCGGAAGTTCGTACAGGGGAAGCCTGTTCTGCCCTGAGCGGGCTATTTTTATGCGGTTTTGGAATTCCTTTATTCCCATTTGTCAATTACGTGATTTATCGGAAGCCATTGAGTCATTGGGTGTGGTGGTGGTGGTGCTGCAAACGTTCGGCAGCGATCGATAAAGCTGAACAGAGCTTTAGAATGTTTTTTTTTGGAAAAGAAACGCGAAGACGCTACATGTTGTAGTGCGTACGATATTTGGTTTAAAAAACGAAGATATGGTACTAAAATTCAAGATCATTAAAATATCGCTGTAACGAAAAAAAACCTACAATGTTGATTTTGAAATCATGCAAGTAATAAATTAAATCTACACGATATCCCCGAAATTCACGATCAAATCCGGACTTAAGAGATAAATTGTGATGTAAAGTAAACAATGCAGTTCGACTAAATGAACTAAATATTAAACCATACCAAACTATATTGATAGTCAATCATTAATCCGTCAATCCGTTCTGCTCCCGTTCTAGCGTAAAACGTTGTTGGGCTGTTGGGCTGTTGGGCGTAAATCTGGTACATTTTTTGGAGCAATACTCATGGAACTTTAAACACCAGGTTTTTCAATTGGAAACTTCTGTTTTTGTATGACATTTATTACTGAAAAATTGCATCTTTTTTGTTAATCTGCGTGTTTTATAAAAAGGCTATAAACTTAAATAAATTTTACAGACACAAAGTGATTGGTTGAGAGAAATGTAGGACATGGAATCAAGTTATTCGAGATTTGATAATGAC
>KB672021.1:33151-50491 GCA_000349105.1 Anopheles epiroticus | reverse complement strand
ACTGTCGGAGATCGAATGCAACCGTGGCTGGAGGGCTGCAGCCCTGGACCGAGTTTCCTGGAAACGGATTGGCTCAGCAATGAGTGGGCCAAGAAGAGAGAGAGAGAGAGAAAGATAATCCCGAAACGGAAAATCATACACTGAGCAGACCTTCACCATGCGGCAAATCTTGGATAAGATTGTAGATCAAGAGCTAAACACGTTCCATCTCTTCATAGATTTTAAGGCCGTATATGATAGCACAGTCAGGAAAAAAACTTATAATGTAATGCGCTTTCTCCAAATCCCTACATAACTGGTCAGTTGCATAGAACGTGGGAATAAGTAAAGTAAAATATAATTGGCTTAGATTGGAAAAGAAAACTGACTTGACTACTCTAAAGGAAGGATAACTCGGAAAAAAAATCTACTTCTCTGTCTGTTGAAGGACAATGCGGAGAACCGCTGCAATAACAAGCTGTATGAGCTAGAGATGCGAAAACTCATTCTCTCTCACATCACTCTTGAGAGAATTGAATCAAATCGAAAGCTTTCAAATCTTTAAAGCATTCTTTTGAATCACTCCGAGCGCCAACTGACTCCCTACTTTTGAATTCGAATCATAAATTTATACCTCGTGGTATCTATCTATCGACACACAGTTTTTGGATTCTAATAATTCTCACGTCGCGTGCTGATATACGGGTGCTAATCGGCACGGGAAGGAAGTGATAAAGGGATAAGAATTTGAATCCGAAAAATAGTTAGTTAAAAATTTAAATTCTAATAGAATGAATTCCTAGTCAGCACAAAAAGTGAGAGAATTGAATCGAAAAAGAGTAAATTACAGATTTGAATTCTAAAGAAGTGAGTCACTAGTTGACTGAAGGAATTGAATCCGTAAAATCATCTGCAGATAACGTACACGTTAAGGCTGTGATAAGGGATTGACAGATGTCGCGAGTTCGCGAGCAATTGCAGCAGCACTTACGGCGGTGATTGGATCAGATAGTTTGTGAGATTTTGTTCGTCCATTTGCATGCGATCTTTGGTAAGGTTTGTCAGACATATGTGCATTTGTGCATTTCGTAGAGAATTGAGAGATTTTGAGAGATTATGGTTACTACTGTGAACTCCTGCATCCTTATAACTTGCGACACTGCTTTTATCCTTATATCGGCATCCGTGAATACAAAACTGTTCCTCTCAAACTTGTGTTTAGACCTCCATCCTGCAGGGGCATCAAGAGCCACGAATATAAAATGAAGTCGAATAAGAATACAACATAAATGGCCGTACCTTGGTGACTTTGTGTTCTGAAGTCATCCGAGATTGATTGTCGATATTTTATTATCAACGTTACTTTTCAAAATATGAACAAAGTTATTCACGATTAGCGGCTGTAAGAAAAACATGTAGGGAAAGAAGGAAATGAAATTCGGAATATTCATAGCAATTTAAATAAAATTATAAAAAATTTGCATTGTTGAGTATCGGGAAACTGCGTTTGGTGAAATAGTTTATATTTGCATATTGAATTTGAACAGAATAAGAAAAGATTTTCCTAGAACTGAAATAAATACCAAGGATTATCGGTAGCTACTTGTTATCACTATTAACAGAGACAAAAATGGTTTCAAAAGTATATTCACTTTAAATTTTATTTCGTATCAATTGTTATCAAGCACAATGTTTTCAGAAAAGACGTTCAAACAAAATACGAGATACTCAATCGTATGGAAATTTAAAGTGTATTTAAAAAAGCTCTTTGTTTATATGATTCCTTTGTTCTGATAGATAAAAATAGTAATAAGGATAATATATATATGCAGGTTTGCGGACAGTACTTTCCTGCTTCCGAACCCATTAACAACATATAAAGTTGGGGAAGAAGTAAACGAGAACAACAACTCCGTGTTTTTTACCAGCTTCTATCAAACTTTTTTCTCTTTCACAAGATGTTTTGCCTTTTGATTCATGCTTACTTGTTCCCTACTTACTTTGAGATACATTCCCGTTTTCGTATCGAGTTGTGTCAAACATTTCCTGTTTTAAGTTTTACAGTTTCTGCTGCGCCGTTTGCATTGACTTCATGTTACACCATTAGTGTCTGGGAGTAAATAGTTTAAACGGCTGCTGCCGATTACTACACCATTGTCCCTCGACCCATATGGAGATTCATAAAATCGAACAAGCCGGTGCAGAGATTAACTGTTGAAAATTTTGCTACAATGTAAAGCATTACAATACCATCATCGGTGGCGGAATCTTAGCAAATTCATTGAAAAAAAAAAATACTACAATTATGTATTATAAAGGTATAACGTAAGTGCTTATTTCTAATAAATGTTGTGGAAACGTGCCAGAAATATAACCCTTCGTTGGTAAAAACAAATGTGTTGCTAACGGTCATATCTTGATAGGGTCGATAGATTGCAACGTTCAGTAAGTACTGGTTGTAAGATGCTTGTCAGAAATTAAAGCAAGAAACACAAAGAGAAAAAAATATCAGCAAAGCTACTCAATGTAAAGCGCAACAATGTAGCTAGTCGATCTCCCTTCGACCGAAGATCATACAACACAAACAATTATACAAGTCGTTCAACTTGCAGTACGAAGGAAGTGCTACTCAGAGTTAGGGGGGTCTTGTCCACTTTTCTCTCTTCACTACACTCTTTTCACATTCATTGGCACTAGCTTTACGCCACGCACCGAAGAAGTCTTCTATCTCTCGTCGTTACCTTTCCTTCGATTTTTTTTCTCTAACGCTTTTTCCTTTTTGTTGAGTTGATTTTTACGCCTCCTCTGAATCGTGTAACTCGAGGACGTGTCCTAGCTGGTATTTCATTTACATCTTTTTGACACTTCTGTTTTCTCCTTAGTTCCTGACGCATCTAAATCCATAGTATTGTGTATTTTGATGATCACTATTGTTTTTCTCTTTGATAGTTCTTTTCAACTTTGCTTCTGTGTTATTTCATTGAGGATCTGGAAATGAAAATGGTTGCAGATTGGCTTAAAATAATATTTTTTTTGTTGTTTTTTTGTTTTTTTTTTTTGTTTTTTTTTGTCTTTTTCTAGTTTCTTTTTTTTGAATACCTGATAGTAGCATATCTCTTAAACAATTACAAATCGCAAGTATTTCGACTGGTTAGATCTTGATACCGATTCTGATGATGTTTTTCTTCATTTTGGATTTCTTAATTTTCTCCCCAATCGTATTATTTTACGTTTAGTATGTAGGCTTGTTCTAGAAGTATTTTCAACGTCCATTCGTGTATAGTGCTGATGCGAAGAACCTAGCTGGTATTGTAATCTTCGAAAAGGGAAATGTTATCTTCTTTGACTTTATATGTATGCTTCCTAAATGTCTGAATGGGTGAAATGATGGATTTTTCACTGAAGAAACCATTCAACAAGCATCGAGATGTTGTTCGCCCGATGCTGATCGCATGTCGATGATCTTTAGTTCATGCGTATTTGCTAATTGCATTTGTATCTTGCGCTAAAACTATTGTACCATACGATCGTATCAAAACGGACGAAATGTAGCAGAACCGATTTGGAATGCAACGATCTCTGCCACCAACCGAAGCTCAGTTTGCCACCTTCGTCCTTATCGTTTAAGCTCGCGTAAGATGTAGTTTCGCCTCATATCCAGACCATTGTTGGTATACGGCAACACACCAAAGATGTGCTGGTCTAAGACACGAATTTCATTTTGATACGAAAGTACCCACGCACGCCTTTCCTCTGAGATACTGTCTATGATCCTTGATGATGGATAGAATGGTGGATCATGATGAAATGGATTTGTGACCGTTTGTTTTACTCCTCAATGCTGTAAATCATGAAGAGATACTCGTTTCTCTGCTGCTCATCGATATGTGGTGGAGCTAGCGGTGACTTTGGGCTGAGTGGTTGAAAACCAACAAATGAAAACGTCCGTACCAAGTTGGGGCGGTCGAGCCGGTCCTTACGGATGCACAGCACGACGGCATCGCATTCCAGCTTCTCTTCCGCGAACTCAAGCAGCGAGATGAAAGAATGCTTCGACGCCTCATGCGACATGGCCGATGGTAGCGACACGTACAGAATGTTTTCGATTGGGTTGAAAACCGTTTCCCAGCTGCTGCATTTTTGTGGTGTTACGAAGAGCTTCAGCGTTATCGCGGTTGGGGCGGATTGGCTTAGCACTTCTTGAATTACAGCTGCCTCCTGATGGTTCAAATAGTCAACGGTTGATTCGGCGAAATCCAGATCGTAGTACTCAGAAGAAGCGGTGGTCGTTGTCGAATCGAAAGAATCCTTGCGATTGTATTCTATGAAGGGCGGAAAATGAAGCGCAGTTGGTATTAGTGTTATAGTTTCTTCTCGTCACACGATTGTGCATCAAAATGCTTACCCTTCAAGGGAGACGCCCTATCGTGATCGGTCCTGATTGTTGGGACATCAGGACCACCACAGCGGTCCTACAGCCAACGAAACACAGTAAGAGTCGGAGGCCGCCGAGGACGAGGAGGAGGAGGAAGAAATCGTACGTTTACTCATACGATTACTACTACTAAGACTTGGCTCACTGCAAAAGAAAGAAACAAAACAAATATAAACGTGTATTGATTAGTTAATGAAGCGAAGTGATATATTCTAAGTGTTAACTTCCGAGCATTTTACAATGCACGATCGACGATCGTTGTGATTAAACCGTGCAACACCTCGCTGAGCAGTTATGTAAAAGAACATTATAACACAACATCTTGATAATGAGTGGCACTATAACAAAATGCTTTATGTAATCCGAACGATCAGTTCGTAAACATTACGTTTAGTAGTTCCCCTGTCTATCTTATCAATCCATGTAACATTTGCTTAGAAATTAAAATGTTTTCCCGCCGGTCAATAATTTTGCGTAACAGAATGTAGAAGCGCTTACATTGCCATAGTTCTTTCCATTACACCGACAGAGCCAGCCGCTTCAGTTGTAGTGTTGGATGCAGTAGCTCCAACAAATGCACAAGTGGGTACTTTCATGCTGATGCCGTTTATCCCTTCTTTTTAAATCACAAATCAGGAACAAAATAATTGTACACACTACAAATCACGGCGGTTTGAAGCGTTCGTTACGTTTCAAAGTTATCTTGCTTCCGAGTTTCTCTCCTTTACTCGATATCTCGACACTAAGATTGGCGTGTAACGATTGCTCCGCAGCAAAAATGATCGCTAATGTATGAAATAGACACGTTGAAAATTCGAATAAAATTCAGGCTCGCGGCACTAACAAGCAACACAAGCTTCAGTTCACTTTGCTTCAAAAAATGATATAGAAATTGCTTCACGAGATCGCATCGAACATATAAGAGCGCGCATTTTCTCGGACAGATGCCGACTGATTGTCTTTGCCGCGACCTGAGACAGGCAAACCTTCATTACTAACGCACACATACACCCCCCCACACACAGAGACACATCTACATTAGCGGTCACGAAAGTGCTGTATGTGCTTTTCTTTTACCAAGACCGTGTATCGAAGAGGAATGAAGGATGCTTGGCATTAAACGGGTGCGGTGGTGTGGTGTGTTTACGAAAACCCAACGACATTGTCGCTGTGCCTTTGGGTGAAGCATCTCACACACCACATTCGGGCGAGGCTAGTAATAAGTTAAAACAAAATAGAAAGAAAAAAATAGCGCTGAGTAGTAGAGAACATGGCAAGACTCACACAACCACGCACAGGAAGAAGGGCGGCCCGTCGACCGAATTAAACTGGGCATTTTGCAAATGTTTAGCTTTGATCGGGTATTTGTTTGGATGTGGTGGAGGACGTGGTGTAGACCATTATATTGCAAACAAAGCCAAATTTAAGTTCCAACTCAAAGTATAACATGCGACAAAATATGTTGCAATGCATGTTCCATTATAGATTGAATGCATCAAAAGTGTTAAAAAGTATTGATTAAACTACCCAACAGGAGAAAAAACCCATCCTCCAACTTGAGCCCTTGTGGAAAGAGGCTTGATTCGGATCCGACAACTAAAGACGCAATTACAAACGTTCAGGGACATTATATGCAAAAGAAACACGAGTTGCAAAACACCAACAGATTTATACCGAATTGCCGGCCATACAAACGAAAGAAAAGAAATGTGTCATTCTCGAGTATTTTTATCTCAATCTATGGTAGCCGTGTGGATCGTACGTGAATTGCCATGCAGTTAGCCGTACGGAGGGTGGGGTTGGAGGAAATAATGGTCACCCGCAGCAAGTGCTTTCCCCGCAGTCCGTCCGTTCGTCCGTCCGTCGGTGTCGTTTAGCAAATTGCGCACTTGCTTGATTTCGGGATCCCGACCATTTTGTACACGGTTCTCACAGGGCGTTGCGTTCATTACCCCGCTAGCTATACAACAACAGAACGATCCACTGTATCTTGCTTTCCGTTGTGTCGGTTAGGTATTATACACAAAACAACGCAATACAAATTTTGCCTGTTCCACCGACTAACAACCAAATCAGTGTATCTTAAGTAAAAGCGAGCACTAAAAGCAAGCTTCGGAGGCTGTTAGTGATCGCAAATACACACATTTGACATGGTGTGTGGCCACACTGTTGAAAGGTAACCAGATAAATTTAGAAAACCACAATTATACTACACACCTGGGAAAGGTACGTAGTAGTGGTTGTGCAGCAGCTGCTATGCCATTGTCACGATCGTCGGGTTTGCCTTTCCTTTTCTCTGTTTCATGAGCCGGCCATAACCACGTCCGAAACCGTGGGGGGGTTTGTTGTTGTTTTAGTGGGATCGAAATTATTTTCCCGATACTACTCCTCTAACACGTGGTTGCGATTAAACACGCACGCGGAAAGACACGAGGAACCATTCTTTTACCTTGAACTTGAGCCAAAATATGTGCAGCACACCTAAGGAAGCCGCACACAACAAACAACAAACGGTGGTCAGAGTTAAACCATCGGCTAAAAAAATACAACACGTGTTTTTGTAAAATAGGGAAAAAAAAATCTTCCACCCGTAGTAATTCCACTGCAATATCAAAGGTTTCCTACTTGTCACGATACCGTAGGTTCATACTTTGCAGGATAAAATTGAAGGAATTCGGTTTTTCCTACCGTGAACACGTGAGCAAGAGCAAGTTCACCGGTCATACTGTGTTCCCCATAGCGTCAGGGTGTGTGTGTGCGTGCGTGTGAATTTAAAATTAAACATTTATTTTGTGTGACGTAGGCGGTTGTTGTGAGAAGCTAAAGAGGTCTACAGGAACCATACCAAAGCATTTCATTTTACTGCCAAAAATAGTTCCAAACGTTCTTGGCGGTTTGATGGCCGGGGGCGTGTGGGGCCTTGCCGTATTAAAGACCCGGCGACAGGTCGGAAATACATTTTTGATGAACTCTTTGCTTCCGCACATTATAATGAAGTTGTGTAACGTTAGAGATTTCCCAGTTTGGTGTTCAATCACGCTGTAAAGGTGGTTTATTTTATAGTTACCTTTTTGGCTTTAAGACCCTGAACTATTTTTAGCGAGTTTATTATTAATATTGATTCCAAATCGGAAAATGATTTACTAATGAATAACATTATTTAGTTTTATTATTTTCCAAACGGGTGCTACAACTATTTTTTTTAAATATATTCTTAGTTGTTCTCGCAGCAATGGAGATAAACGCTCGTGAAACGAAAAACTCGTTATGCAGGTGCAATACAACTTTTTATTCAATTTACACAACAAGAAGCAAACGAATGTACCAGGAACACATATTACCCGGAAATAATTTACTCGTTAAAAGGAGTATTTATTTCGATGTACTCGCTATGAAAACCCGTGTTCAGTAAGAGAGGTTTCACTGTTATCATCTTTTACCTTTATGATATTACAGGTAATGTAATTATGATTTTTTCGTTGAAGGGAGTATTTGTTGAGCATTCAGATATTATCTCTATAAGAAAATAATTATTTAGAAGGGAAGTCATTATAGGAGTGTTCAAATATGCTGTGTTCAAATTCAAGTTATGTGAATTCGTTATTTGAATCTTATTATGACAAAATGCGTTTATAAGGTGAGCAGCATTGTACACTATGATTAACTGTTCCATGTACAAGGGTATACGGTCGGTCCATCACAATCCCCAAAACAAAAGTGAAGTGCGTCTTTCTGTGACGCAGTTGGAGCGATGACAAAGTGAAACAAGAGTTGGTTTTCTTCTTCGTTATCGTCGTGTCGCCCTCGATAGAGATTTGTCGGTGCGATAGTGAGTGCCCGGTGGGGGCGTGTGAGTGTGTGTTTGTGTGATCGACGGACACAAACCCCTGAAACTAATATAGGAACAGCGCAGCAAATTAATGAAGAGCCCACACAGCATTTGCAAGATAAGATAAAGAGCAGACAATACAGGAAGTGGCGTATACATATTACCCAGGACTGTATGCATATGGATTAAATGAGCCCACGGTGCACCTTTACGACGCATTTCGAATAACAATAGGGGAAACATTGCAGACCAAATTCTTCCGTGACAACTACAACAGACAACTTATCGTTTTCCTGTAAAGAGGCCGTTGTTTTGTTCCTGTTTCGCCATAATGCGCTTTCATACTGACTTCGCTGATTAGTTGAGTAGTAATCGATCAATGTCTAATCAGATTATGCGGGATCCAATCATCCCGAACGTTCAGCGTATTGATTGGCATACTGAAATTGTGTTTTAACCACTGCCGGTAGGGTTGTTCTGCCAATTGTCCCATCAATTGAGCTAATTGTGAGCAGTGGACACATGTTGATGTACCGTTCTGAATGATCAACAACCAACTTGTAGCTTGCCTTTTCGGTCGTGTTATATGGAAAAATTATTTCGTAGATGAATGTTTCCATACGATCACGATCGAGTACACTTCCTTGCATCGAAAGCGAGTCATGTTACGTTACCAAACATTGTGCTTACACTGCTCTGTGACTGCGCATCTAAAAATAGAACTAATGGTCCGTAGTCTGTGTAAAAAAAATAAGCCCATTGCGTTTGGAATGGCGTCGTGCACCACTATCGATGAACTTAGACGGCTCAGGTCAAATAGAGATGGTGGTGACGTCTCTGGAAATAGTAGTTTCTGGATGCCTACGACGAATGCAATCCAGTCGCGAGCAGAATATTTAATTGTGTTTCCGCTTAATTCAAACCCAGAAAAGCGAAACTTAACGTTATCACTGTTGTGAGGGCATCTTTCCATACCTTCCCGCTAGTGCTAATCAGCATAGCAACGCATCGAATCATCTAGATGCGCATCCTTTCGATTCCAGCCCTACCATACAAAACAAAGCAGCAAAGAGAAGGCCTACCTCGCTGTGCACAAACACAGATGACTTTGGAAATTAACGGCACGTCGTAATGACCTACGCCAACTTGCAGCAAGTATTTAAATCCCATGCTCTATCTACAATTCCATACAACACATTAAGATGGGTCGTACAATATAAGGAACTGTATACAAAATTCAGCAAAACTACGAAGAAAAAAAACAAAACAAACGAAAATTTTCAATAACATTACATTTTGCCCTTCCTGCGAGAGGTTCGAGTACGCAGGCCCCGGATGGTAACACATGAAAAAGGCACTTTCGCGATGTAACCAACCAATACAACGGTGCTATTCACACGCACACACAATATATCGGGGGCGCATACGGGACAAACAAAATGGCGATAAATTTCACGATGGCGAATGAAATTCCAGAATAAAACATGAAATTCTGCCAATCCAGCTAACTGGTTCACCTTTCGCGTGAGACAACCTAACCCAATTTTAATGCCTTAGTTGAGCCTTTACCACTGCTTTTGTTTATGTTGGACCAATATTTTAGGAAAACATTATAATTCACTAGCTTGTCATCACCATTTAGCTTGCGGAACTGGTGCACGTAACACTTTCTAATTTAACAAAAGTAAGATAATAAAGTAGACAAATCGTTATAAACGGTTACTTACCGCATGTTAAAACTTAACGACGGCATTTTGCTGGAGAATGATGGTTGTTGATTTTCTTTACTTTTAATTCTGGAGCTGCTGTAGCCACGGGGATAAATCATCACTTGCTTGCACAACTTTGTGTTGAAGAATACGCGAACGTGCCAGATGTCAAACGGTTATCATCTTCACAGAAGGACCCAAGGAGCAAAAATCGTGCTAATAATAAAGGAGTCATCCAATTGAAAACATCGAATGCACCGGTGCTGAAAATGGATAAAACGAAAAATATCATAATGGCAAAAAGAACCGACGGATTTCCTATATTTTAAGCGAAATTTAATTTATTGTCGAGATTTATTGATGTAAAAGCATTGAACCATTTAAACAACTATCATTAACCATTAACTATTAACAAATCTTGACATCGAGGCTAATTTTTTTAAATATTCCGAATGAAAAAAAAAACTGCAACTGCAAAGATTTTATTAGATAGCAGATATTCTTTCGAAATTTCTCAATTCACGGATAATACACGGTCACGGATAACCAACCCTCCTTGCCTAGATTATTCAGGCCTTGAATTATCGACTGTTTTCTTTTTATTCTTTTTTTTATAGAAATTTTGGCAGTCAGGGTAACATTCGCCTGTTTGAATGATCGACGTTCTTCTGTAATCGGCTTGGTCTCTTTCCTACAATCCCGGATAATAGTAGTTCTACCTCAGGCAGTAAAACAATCAGCCAGCGCTCTAGGTTTTGTATTAATACATCTAATACAACACAAACATCTGATACAATACACATATATTCTGGCACATATATTTTTTTAAGAGCAGGAGTGCGACAGCCTAGGACTATACTGAACTTCCTGGGACTATACTGACATTCTGGCAGTTTTCTGTTGAACTCAATTTGGAATGGTTCTTAAAGCCAATCAATCTCCCGAAACTGCCATTGAGAAACCCATTTTAACATTTATTTTGGCAGTTGTAATTGCGCTCAATTTGGACGCGATGTAATTTGGCTGTTTACCTCCGTGGACTATTTTTGAGAAAACACGTATCAAAAATGGAGAAAACCCATATAAATCACAATTCTTGAAATTATTCACATTCTTTTGAATTTGTAACAAGATCTGAAAACATTCATACATTTTTTGACGATTATAAGATGTTCTCGCTCCACTTTTTTCTATGCTAGACGAAAACGGTTTTGACAGTTTTTGAGAAAACTGACAGCACTAAAAGGCTGGCAGTTTTCTATCTCGCTTGCAGTTGCGCTCAATGTGGAATGGCTGTTACACTATCATAGTTTTTGTTCGCAGGGTACGCAGTCCCAAGTAACAATTCCTGCAACGAATGGAATGGGTTTTTGACACCCATTTTATTTACATTTGGCCTTCCGTTCGTCGTACATTTTTCTTGTAAAATATTTAATTTTTACCTTGTTGTTTAACTTTCGTGTTTATGCTTGTATAATAGTGTAAAACAATTGTAATTTAATCAAACTTTCTGAGATAATACCACAAGGTAAGGCTGGTCTCAGGTTGTCGTCTAGCTTTCCAATTTGGTGATAAGAGTTCAAGTCCAAAGTCCAAATACAACACGGTAACCCTTGATCAAAACGATACAATCCTTCTACTTTCCGTAAACCATTTCAATACAGCGTTCCAAGATGCTGCGCGTGTTGCAACGATCCTCCCGTATGGTAGCTCCAGCAGCTCGTAGCTTTAGCAGTGATGCTGGAAGCAGTAAGTTGGTTCTCACAGAAGTGGACGATAAAACGGGATATGCCACTGTTACGTTAAACCGGCCACCGGTAAACAGTTTAAGTCTGGAGCTGTTGAGAGCCATCTCGCAAACGCTGGACGATTTGCAAAATAACAAATCCCGTGGAATGATTCTAACATCGGTAAGGCATCGTGATTGGTTCCGATCGCAGAAGTATCTTACTTCCCGTTGAGTTCATATGCTAATCATGCTGTGTCTTTTCAGTCGTCTAGCTCTGTGTTTAGCGCAGGGCTAGACATCATGGAGATGTACAAACCGAATCAGGAACGATTGCGGGACTTTTGGTCGACCCTACAAGATGTGTGGTTTAAGCTGTACGGATCACCGTTTCCTACTGCGGCTGCCATTAATGTATGTGTGCCAAACGTCGTTTATAGCAAGGAGAAAAGAAAGACAAAACTTTCTTCTCTTTCGTTACAGGGTCATGCACCTGCGGGTGGATGCTTGCTGTCGCTTTGCTGCGAGTATCGTGTCATGTGTCCCAACTATACGATCGGACTGAACGAAACGCAACTGGGTATTGTAGCACCGACCTGGTTCCAAGCGTCCCTTCGCAACACCATCTCCCGACGAGAATCGGAACTGGCGCTCACGCTAGGCAAGATGTACACCACCGATGAGGCACTGAAGGTGGGCATGATAGATGAGATTGCAGAGAACAAGGAGAAAGCGTTGGAGCAGGCCACCGCATTTCTGAACCGTTTCCGCAAGATTTCTCCGATGGCACGTGCGATGACCAAACAAGCGCTGCGCAGCAAAGACATAGTGGAGCTGGAAGACAATCGCTCCCAAGATATCGATCTCTTTGTCTATGCCGTTAATCAACCTGCTGTACAAAAAGGACTGGAAGTTTACCTCGAAAGCCTGAAGAAAAAGGCTCAAAAATGAGTTAACAGATGTGCAAGAAGGGCAATCGTAGAATAGTAGCATTCAATAAAGCATTTTCTTGTAATTTCATGTTTACAAGCATACAAGTGGATGAAATATACATTTTTATATACTAATTTGGTGCATGGCTTTTATTTCCAACAAAGTGTTAAATCGTTAAATCACCTCCACAGTAAACTTTCGAACTAGGTTTTGCTATTCATGCGTTTAATCAACTCCCGCTCAAAAAATAAAATATGACAGCGAAATACGAAAATGACCTTTAAATTTGATATCATAACAACTCTTGTTCACTTAATTTACTACACGGAATGCAAAAACCAACATGTTTAACTGTTATGTTCATTTCGCAAAGATATCATGCGATTCATTCACTTCAACTTAAATTGTATGAAGTTATTTCACTCACTCATTCTAATTCGTTTATTGCACATTGCTATGGGGTTTCGGAAATTTTGTGGCTGAAATAACGGGAACAGACATATTTTCCATAATTATTCTATCAATATTTTGCTCTAGTTTGCCTGTTTAAAGCAACGTAGAAAAAATGTCAAGGAATAGGATACTGAATCTATTTATCATGATTTGTATACTTCTGTGGGTGGAAACGATAGGGTTGAAAAGTTATTTTATTCTAAATGATTACCAATACATATAATTTAGAAAAGAAGTATAATAAATTAAGGTAAAGAATTTTCTATCTGGTGGTGTGTGAGACGGTAGAACATGGAAGAATTGAATAGTGCGGTAAAATTTTTTTTTATAAACTGTAAATCGATCTTAACGCAACCAATTGTCCGCCAAGAATGGGTAGAATGTTACTAGATCGTTCAGAAGTTGTTTAAACTGTTTTTTTCCTCTTTATATTTTTACCTTTTCTTACCAAACTCACAAAGCATCCATACCATTAAATAGTTCAAACATCCATGGAATAAGTTGAAGCTGTTGTTGTTCTAATAAGTTGTTCCTTAGCTATTTTTTTATTTTTTTTAATAATGAGTCTATATGAATTTTCAAAGTACATAAAAGCTCTGCTCATGTTAAAATGTAATTTTCATTTATTTTTATACACATATATGAGAAGCTAGCGAAACATATTTACATAATTTCTAATAAATTTAGATATTATTAGACAATACAACAATTGCACAAAATCCTGTTTTGGAGTAGTGAATATAACATTTACATGGATTATAGATAGGAACTGATGAGTGGGATTATTATTAAGCAATAATAATAAGCTTGGCCGTTACTACCGAATAAAAAACAATACTAACATAAAAACGTGAAGTTGTTCACTCCAGCAATGGACCGAAGGCGTTACACCAGTTTTGTGCACAAATTCCCATCACTACAACAGATACCACATGAAAAAGCGTTGCCATGGAAATCCTGTAAAGATTGGAAATGTTTGTTGTATAAACAGTTTGCCAGGTTAGTGCAGTGAAACGAGCTAATAGTGCGGCAAGGAGTTAGTGCTGGCGTAAAGTTGGAATTTAACGAAAATGGGAGAAACTACTTTAGCCACTGACACATCCTTCAACAAAGAACTAGAACCAGGAGTAATTAGCAATGAGATGTTAACGAAGGCCATTTTAGAACAGGGTCATAAAGGGGAGGCCGGTCGTTTGGCGCAGTTGAATCAGCTGCACCTGGAAACGGTTACCGTGATTCGATTGGAGTTTCAAAGTAAGCGGTTAATTTAGGTTGAAGGTTCACTGAAAAATTCCGCTGTAATCTTAAAATTAATTCTTTAATTACAGACATACTAAAAATTGATCATCTGTGGGTTATGAAAAATCTGGAAGTCCTTTCACTATCGTTTAACAAAATTGACAAAATTGAGAATCTATCTCGGTTACCAAAGCTGAAAGAATTGAATCTGTCGTTCAACTTTATCGAAAAGATGGAAAATCTGGAAAGGTTGGAGAATTTACGCATATTGTCGCTGTATGGCAATCGCATCACGCGGGTGGAAAACATAGACAAGCTCGAACATTTGGTCATACTGAGTGTTGGGCGAAACAATATCAATACATTGGACGGGCTGGAGCGTTTGCGGTTTTTAAAAGATCTTCGATCGCTTAACCTTGCCGAAAACCCAATTGCTCTGGATGAAACGAAACCTTTACGATTGTACTTAGCTACACTGCTGCCTCATTTGAAGTATTACGAATACATTCTAGTACGACCCGCGGAACGAGATGCTGGAAAAGAAAAATTTCAGTAAGTTAATGGTTAAAGCTGTTCCATTCACAGCCCACGTTTGAATCAACTCAAAATGCTGATATTTTATAACTTTGAAGGCGAGAGTTGATAGACATTCTGGAAAATGAAAGACTCGAAATAATCGAACGCACGAAGGCGGCAAAAGAGCGGGATGATGAAGTACGGTTGTCGAAAAGCTTTGTAGAACATCTGAATGGACATCAACTCTTTGAATCGCTGTTCCAAGGGGATCCGGAAGGGGCTGCACTGCTGAGCATTGGTGCCGAAGCGGTAGATCTTAAAAATGAGTAAGTATGAAGAGTAAGGCATGCATACGTTTATGAATAGTAAGGCATAGCGTGAAAACAATTTTAGCTATCGGAACGAAGCATACTCGTTTACACAAAACATATACAAAATGGGCTTAGAACAGCAGGAGAAACGGCAAGCAGAAATCGAACTCTACAATCGGTGCATTCGGGATGAGCGCAAAAAGGCACAACTGCTCGGGCAAACGTAAGATACGAGCGTAGGTCGATGTACAAGGAGATCAAATTGTAATGTTTGGATGTTTCTTATTATTACAGAATTATCAATAATTTCTTAGGGTCGTTCAAGAATTTGTATAACCTAGCAAAAGAAATAGTTGGCGCACTGAAAGGGCATGATTTGAATAGCAAAACGTATAATGCTGAAACTGAAAAGCTGCTCGATGAGCTAAATTTGTGCAAAAGTGGTTTTAACTCACTATTCGAGGACACCTGGCACACGCTTATGGGCATCGAAATGCAGCTTTTCGAGCGGACGGAGGTAAGGTAGAGGAAGTAGTTGCTTTTATGGGATGTTAGAATAATTGATTTTCATACTTTGTGTACTTAAAGGAAGGCAATTCGACATTTGAAAACACGATCAAAGAAATGACGAATGAGTTCATCGAGATGGCGCAGGGGCAATTTGTGTTACTACGAGAGGCAGAGATAAATTTTAGCGATGCGCTGGTCGATACTGTTCAGCAGTTTGTTACGTTCAAGGCAGCTTCTGGACAGGCGGATCAATTACCGGACGCCCTGAAGGAGGTTTGCATGAAACTAACGTTCCTTTGAAACGTATCTAAGCAAATTTGTTTTTTTTTTTTTTAACTTTCAGTCATTAGACGATAAGGATGTAATTAGCAATATGGCAGCAGGCATGCGCGATCAGCATATGCAGCAAATCGATGCACGAGAAGATAAACTTATCACCCGCAGTCGGAATTGGGTGAAAGAGCTTTGTGATGATCTGCAAAAGTATGGAAAAAAATGTTTTGCATTGAAGAAATGAAGAACCAAAAAAAACAGTTCTACTTGTTTTTTTTTTATTTGCAGCTCGGAAATTAAGCGCAATAGAGCTAAGGTGCTGGAGATCACATACTTTCTGGACACACATCGTCAGACGTTCATCAGTGCGTTAGATGAGGTGGCAAGCAAATTAGAAGTGTAGTGTGGATTGAGCTTGAAGCGTATATTTTACCAGCATTTGAAATATTTAGTGTTTTACGGTTTTTTTTCACGACTGGTCGACTATGCTTTTTGGTATTGTATCAAAACGCAACATAAAAATCTGTAAAGCAAGTTTTACTACATGCGTTTAAATACATAATTTAAATTTATTAAATGTGCGTCCGTATCTTCTCTTCGACCCTTCAACAGATTACAACTGGCTCGCTCATTTTGTTAAGAAGCGCTGCTTTATATCGTCCTGTTTTGAATGATATGTTTTTGAATAAATTCACTGGTAAATAGGAAATTAATTAATTAGGAAAGAGACCAATTTATACCCACGTCGGCCTTTATTAAAACGCAATGAAAAATGAAATTTCCATGCAAATAAATCTTCTTTTTATTAGTACCACTAACTCATCTTATAAATGTTAATGAGTAACCCATTCAAAATGAATTTCCAGTACAATATCGAATCTGGAATTTCTGTAAAACGCACTAAGCTGTAAGAATAACTAAGTTTTTCATTTATATGTGTTATAATCTCCCCATGTTGCCTATGTGTCTAATACACTCTCTTCGTTGGCGACCCGCACGAATGTCGGACGTATCTATTGAATATCACCATTTAACCAGTTTATACATTGAGTGTTTCTGAGCGAATATTTTACAAAATAAACAAACTGTTTTTGATAAAACAAAAGCTATTGAAAACCATAAAGAGAGCATTTGAAAGAAATTGTTTGTTCAAATAAATCAGTCAAACTAAACATCAACTGATCCGAATAAATAAAAGATCACATCACTGTACGGTGGATTAGCTGATCTTTAAAATAATTGAAGGACAGGTTGAAGAGCGCATAAACATCGTGGAATGATCTACACATTGATGACAGATGGTCGTTGGAGAAATTGGCCCCATACTGGAAATTTATGTTGGCCTCATACGTGAGAAGGAACAATAGTCTTATTGTCAATAGTCGATACCACGATGAACTACTTACGAGCAACAATGAGTTCAGTTC